>LKNJ01005688.1:0-23251 GCA_002120245.1 Maccullochella peelii
TAAGGGCTTTGTAGGTGAGGAGAAGGATTTTAAATTCTATTCTGGATTTTACAGGGAGCCAGTGCAGAGAAGCGAATATGGGAGAAATATGATCCCTTATCCTGGTTCTTGTCAGTAAACGTGCCACATCATTCTGGATCAACTGGAGAGTCTTATGGGACTTATTGGGGCAGCCTGATAATAGGGAGTTGCAATAATCCAGCCTAGACGTAACAAATGCATGGACTAGTTTTTCTGCATCTTTTTGAGACAGGATGTGCCTGATTTTTGCAATGTTACGTAGGTGAAAAAAGGCCGTCCTTGAAGTTTGTTTTATGTGGGAGTTGAAGGACAAATCCTAATCAAAGATTACTCCGAGATTCCTTACGGTGGAACTGGAGGCCAGGGCAATGCCATCTAGAGTAACTATGTCTTTAGATAATGTGTTTCGGAGCTGTTCGGGACCAAGTACAATAACTTCAGTTTTGTCTGAGTTTAACATCAGAAAGTTGCTGGTCATCCAGGTTTTTATATCCTTGAGGCATGCTTGAAGTTTAACTAATTGATTGGTTTCATCTGGTTTGATTGATAAATATAATTGGGTGTCGTCTGCATAACAATGAAAATTTATGGAGTGCTTCCTAATAATGTTGCCTAAAGGAAGCATATATAAGGTGAATAGAATTGGTCCAAGCACAGAACCTTGTGGAACTCCGTGACTAACTTTGGTGTGCATAGAGGATTCATTGTTAACATGTACAAACTGATATCGATCTGATAAATAGGACTTAANCTGGAGCGTCTTAAGGGACTTATTGGGGCAGCCTGATAATAGGGAGTTGCAATAATCCAGCCTAGACGTAACAAATGCATGGACTAGTTTTTCTGCATCTTTTTGAGACAGGATGTGCCTGATTTTTGCAATGTTACGTAGGTGAAAAAAGGCACACCTTGAAGTTTGTTTTATGTGGGAGTAAAAGGACATATCCTGATCAAAGATAATTTCGAGATTCCTTACGGTGGAACTGGAGGCCAGGGCAATGCCATCTAGAGTAACTATGTCTTTAGAGCATGTGTTTCGGAGCTGTTTGGGACCAAGTACAATAACTTCAGTTTTGTCTGAGTTTAACATCAGAAAGTTGCTGGTCATCCAGGTTTTTATATCCTTGAGGCATGCTTGAAGTTTAACTAATTGATTGGTTTCATCTGGTTTGATTGATAAATATAATTGGGTGTCGTCTGCATAACAATGAAAATTTATGGAGTGCTTCCTAATAATGTTGCCTAAAGGAAGCATATATAAGGTGAATAGAATTGGCCCAAGCACAGAACCTTGTGGGACTCCGTGACTAACTTTGGTGTGCATAGAGGATTCATTGTTAACATGTACAAACTGATATCGATCTGATAAATAGGACTTAAACCAGCTTAGTGCGACGCCTTTAATGCCAATTAAATGTTCTAGTCTCTGTAATAGAATATGATGGTTTTGCAACCTTGCCTGAAACTGAGCGTTCACGATACCTTAATAAATTAAGGTTGATTGGTCAGCCATCTTCCCCATTCAGTTCAAGTGGATCAATGACCCAACACAGTGGCCAGACCATCACTTATCCGGACTTCTATACATACTTGATCAACCATGTACCATCACCAGGTAGAGTCAGGCTAAGTGTCTGTAAATAACCAGCCTCCCACTAACTATCAATCAGTAGTAAATGTCACCAGCATCATTTAGCTATTTACCACACTGACAATGAATATTCATGTATCTTATGTGCCAAATCTCATTCTGAAAGCTCTGGTTATTAATACAGTTGTTTCTAGTTTCTTATTCAGCATAATTTAAATGACAGAAGCTATGTTCCTTCTTTTGCATTTTGCAGTTTCCATTCAGTTTTTTCAATTGGATACTTCATAATTCACATATAAATAGTTGGATGGAAACATGAGTTATCATGTTCATAATTCATATTTATTGTCACCAAAAAGGAATTTACACTGTTATCAAAATGAGAAATTACAGTTCTCTGGAGGCTCATACATTCTTCAGCAGTGGATTGGTGCAGGTTATTCTACATATAAAACCTTCAAACTGCACCATCTTCAAGATGCAGGTCAAGCCTGGAGGGTAACAGAAAAGCCTCACAACACCTGCATGGCAATAAGAAATGACTCAAAGATTACTGCTGCTCATTGTGACAGTATGGCAAGGTAATCATAAAGTGCGACTATTCTGCATTTAAACTCAGAATATAAAAGCTAACTGTAGGTATGGAATTAGCTGTCTCACTTATTTTACTCTTAAGCCTCAGTGAAACCTGTTCACATGTTAGAGTTGTCTTTTTCAACCTGGAAGCCTCTGTCAGCCTGGGTCACACTAGTGTTTCAGGCACAAGCACCGCCTGCGCCTGGAATAAGGTCTCAACCAAAACTGCGGAAGCAGCTAGGATTACAGACATTGAGTTCCACAGCGAAAGACCCAGGAACGAGCTAGAAGGAAGAAGTGGAGAACTCAAGAGACGTGTGACTCAAGCTACTCCTGCACAACAGAAACAGCTGCTGCAGATTCTTACAACAACAAAGGAACTGCCTGTAGTCCTTTGCACTTATGATGACTATTCAGAACTGTTTGTTCCCAAACCCTAAAAGGTCAAGCTGCTTGTTGGGCTTGACATCAGCACCATGTAGGGCGCATCACAGGCTCCTCTGCTCACAAGGTGATCCACACTTAACTTGAACAACAATCCAAGATGCTTATTGAAGGAATTTTCATTGAATCATTCGAACGTTAACTCAGTGTTTCAAGGATTTTGTAGAATAAGGACCATTAGGTTGATGCAATAGAGACCTATAAATATGTGTTAGGCCTGACAGTGGGGAAAGCTGGCTTTCAGGTTTGCAGAGCGAGGCCCTATACTATATATAGTGTCCTGTGCTATGTCACATGTGAGTGCAGCAGGAAAGGGGAGAATCATAACCAGCACTTTAATAGACTCTTTAATAGTAAATTTGTTGTTTGTCTAGTTTCTATCCCTCTTTTGTCACTTTTATTTCACCTGTTTTTATTATAGACTTTATCTAGTTTTATCAGGTCTTACATTTTATGTTTTTATTTATGTTTTCGTTGTTTTTATCTTTACTATGTGTAGTATTTTATATTCTGTAAAACACTTTGTAACTGTGTTTTGAAAAGTGCTATACAAATACAAGTGTATTATTAAGTTTATTATTACTTTACTCAGGTCTAATCAATGTAATATTTGAACATTATTACCATTGGATGTCAGTCTGAAAGAGCCATCCACAATGATGCAAAATGACACCATGCTCCCTGTTCGTCTTTACAGGTGCAGCTCCAACTGTTTGTTTGTAAGGCTATATATGCAGATTTCATCACCTGGACCCCACAGCAAAATGTCATATTCCGTGTCTCTCGTTATGAAGATTTTATCTACAAAGCTGTCAACAGTATCAGCATGTTCTGTGCGAGGCACATTTACCCTCATCTGGCTGGAATGTCTGGCCCTGAGGTGGACCAGGAGGTTCAGGTAAAACCAAACTTTACAGAGCTAAACACATTACACTGTGCCTTTATCCATTTTATCCACAGTGCA
The DNA here is from genome assembly GCA_002120245.1 of Maccullochella peelii. Classification (NCBI taxonomy): domain Eukaryota; kingdom Metazoa; phylum Chordata; class Actinopteri; order Centrarchiformes; family Percichthyidae; genus Maccullochella; species Maccullochella peelii. Next base: position 3,597 of record LKNJ01005688.1, read on the forward strand.
GCAGCATCTTTTAAGTGGTGTTTAATGACAGAATGTAGCAATTACTAAACCTTTAGTTTAAAACATTACAGAACATCAGCCTTGAAACTATAACCACAATAAAGAAAATCAGAAATGTCAAAGCGTTGTTTTGTCATATCTATATGATACACATACTGTATAGTTATTATACAGACATGATAAACTCATGTCACAATTCATATTTTGCATTCTCAGGCCAGAGAAGGAGTGTCTTCAGACAGAGAGAAGAGCAGTGCAGCTTTACAGCATTTTTTCTTTGCTGTATAGTTGTACTCATTTTTTAGGGACAGTTATGTTATGCGCTTCTCCACTGATTACGTTCTTGCGGTCCAACAGTCAACAGTGAATTCAAGCTAATTACAGCGCTGTGTTGTAGCTTTGCAGGAGGAGCAAGTTACAAACTACACACAAAATCCTCTAAGGTGAGGATTTCTATGTCTCTTGTGGCACACTGTAGAGAAAGAAAGAACAGGTAAAATGGAGAGAAAGAGCAGCAGCACGAGAGGCAGCAGAAGTGCGGATGTGGACAGATGGACAGGGAGTTTTTTCTTTAAACATCATCACCATCCTCATCATCCATGTCAATTCTGTCCGCTGGGGACCCGCCGCTCAGTGGGAGGATGATGTCTCCACTCCACAGAGAGATGGCCATCAGGGACTCACTCTCTGCTGCAGTTCTTTTCTCGACGCAGTCATAAACACCATCCTTCCTTGACTATCCATTGCATTACATCAATGATCAACAGTACACTTTAAGCAAAGCCCATCCCCAGCTTCTCTTTATCAAGCTACATTTGTTCCTTGGGGTTTGGTTATGCATCCCAGCTCAATTATCTCAAAATATTATGTATATGCATGTTTATTCTCTCCATTCAGAATAATAGACTGTTAACGCAGTGTTTTTAATATGCAAACCACTCTTGTCAACCAAGCTGGGATTGAGAGGCTACCAATTATTTGCTGTCAGACAGTGAGAGATGATTATCTAGGTGAGGGACTTGGTTCATCCTCAGCAGCTAGGAAGTGGCGTATTGATTGGCCATCAGGGAACTAATAACACAAGGTTATCTACACGTAGCATGAGACAGTCTCCCCGCTTAATACAGCAGTCCTATCTAGATTTAATATGTCCTTATAGCACTGAGCCAGGGAGCAAAGGAAGGGGTGTGCATCTCCCAGAGCCTAACAAAGGTCACAATATCGTAAAACCATCTACGGGGACGCAGTAGGATTATATGCTGTGCTGTCACAGCTCTATTTTACAGTTTCACTGAGCATCTCCCACTGCTTATATTGACCACTAAGGCAGTGGTCTTAAACATTCATATCATTTTTACAGCAAGTTTAACTTATTCTCACTTTAACTTACTTTAACATGCAATTTATTGAGTCGATTCATCAAAATTATTTCAAAAAATTATTTTGGTATCATGGTTGGTCTGGTTTCACAATGTATGTGAATGAAATTTGATCTGTGGGGCTCCCAACATTGAACATTTTCATGAAAAAATTTTCAATGGAAACATCTTTCTCTATCTCTAAAAACAGTGTCCCTGTTACTGTGGAAAATCCAAAGACCTCACAAAGGACTACATCTTTGGTAGAAAGTACCATGACACATGGTGGTCAGTGGATTATCCTGAGTAACAGTGATATTGGCTGATTCCAAATAACCACACTTGCGGACTGGACCCACGTAGACTTTGGTCATACATATTGTGATGTGTCTGAAGTTCTCTGTCATCATATCACGTCTGCAAGGGTTTGAGAGAATAAAATGCACTATGAGATGTGACTTAAAGGTACCCTGTCAAATTTTTGACCACTAGTAGTGCCATGGAGCAATGTTTTTAAACCTCCTGTTTTGAATGTAAAAAAAATTACATTCATTATGTTATGGGTCAAATTGACTTGCACTGGTTAAATACACTCACAAACAGGCAGATATTAAGATCATTTGATATATACCATATTTCCTCAAATAAAAGCCATCAGTCAAATAAAAGCCAGTCTCAAATAATGGCCAGGGCGGAGTTGCCAAACAAATAAAGACTGGTCCCAAATACAGGCCGGGGATATAAACTACTGTGGATTCACGACAAAAATTGTGTGACAGAAATTTGCATGTATGCCTTATTCTGTTATATAAATCTCAATCACTGTGGAACTGGGCTCACGTGCATGAGCCTCATTTCCACACCCGCAGTTAGCCATAAATGAATGTAGAAACATCCTTAAACATCCGTTCGCATATCGATACTTCTGCCTGCTCCACCACTCATTAGACCTGTCAATGAGAAGAACGGCAAAAAAGAAAAAGTGCAGTTTGACCGATTGTGTTGCAAACACATAATGCAATAAACATCCCACACAAACAGTGTTTTACTATAAGGTCATGTCTCTCTCTCTTGTGTGTACACCTTGTCTGAAGAATGCTTGAGGTACGCACTTTCTCACCACACATTCTTTTATCTAAATACCATTTTATGGTAAAGGCGTACACATGGGTTTTGTGCAGTTTGTTGCCCCTGGTGCCTGTCATAATGTGCATACCAACTATGCATAATAATGCTTAATAAATTCACCAATATAATCATGCTATTTTCAATACTTTGTTGTTCTGGATTACTCATGTAAAGCATAATTGTCCAATTTCAGTCACTGTGAGTGTTTTGTGTTTATGTCCCAGACAATGTGTAATTTGTAGTAACATACAAGTGCCAAGTTGGCAATAGCTACATTTGAAGTGTGCAAGGCACTGAATTTTCCACAACACAGTCCTGAAAATGTTTCACAATAAAAGCCTTGTTAAGGAATAAAGGGATTCTGTCCACTGAAGTGCGAGAGAGCTTTTAATTTGAAACAGATACAGGAAGTGTCGAGTTTGTATTAACAGCATAATGCAGTAACAAAACTTTAACAGGTCAAACTGGAGCTGATCAGAAAACAAGGAGGCTTCATATTAAAATATGACCAAGTATCCTTATCAAACAGAGGGAATTGGACAAAACCTCAGCATTCCTGATTTCTTACTTGAGCAAAGTCCACAAGTAAGAAATCTGGACTTTTGAAGTCAGCTATTGTTCCTGGTGCGTCACATTGCTGTTGAATTTTTTTATGTAATTTTTCCGTTCCAATTAATTTCCATTCATATCCATTGTGTTGGTGGCAGAAATGTCAGAGAAGGATGTCTTGAAACCTGGACAAATAAAACTGAAACTATCTGCATGACACCATGTAGTAAGTGAAAACATGTTTGGTTTTTTGTTGTTATTTGGCTGAACAGGCCCTTTAACACAATAAAAAACCTCCAGTTTTCTGTGACAAAAACACTAACATTTTCCATGTTTAAGGAGGATAGATAAGGCGCATATCTATTTAAATTGTGCCACTCACTGTCACAAACAAGCCCAGCAAGTGCATCATGTGCATGTGTGAGGCTGTCTGGGACAGGGATCTGTTGTCTAAACATAAATCATAATGGCTGCAGAGAGAGACCATGTTTCCTTGTTACTATAAACCGATAGAGAGCCTTTCTCTTGAGAAATCAACATGACCTCAAACACAACGTTCCCCAGCCACATTCCAGGTCATGGTAGAGACTCCTAGACACATAATAGGCCTACCTTTCTCTCTCTCTTTGTCTTGTTCTCTCTCCTTCAATCCTCCAGTGCAGGCATGACTGGAAATATATTAAAACTTATACAAATATGGAAATACTCAAGAAAAAAAGACTGGCAAGAAGATGGTAAGAAAGAACAGGAGTGGTTTGTAATTTGAATGCTTCTACTGTAGGCTGTTTGTGTGTGTGTGTGTGTGTGTGTGTGTGTGTGTGCATAATCCAACCTGGGGCTAGTGGAGTAATCTTATGGCCAGTCAGTCTGTTTTAGAGTGCTCCATTGTTTCTCGGGCTAAAAAACACCGGGCCCTGGAATAAAAGATTTCCCGAGCAGAGTTCAAGGTTTTGGTGGGGAAATACTCTGGGGAGGCTGAGCACGCTGTGAGCTCCAAAGATTACATTCCAGTCCCTGACTCGCAGTCAAAAGCTCGCCAGACGGAACAGAAAATTGTGTCGCTGTCAGTGAAAACGCGCAGAGAGAAATGTAAATGGCCCTCCCAGTAACGGACGCCTCATATGCAACCCCGGTTGTGTCCCCTGGGCCCTGCCTGTCCACCACGTCCATCTTGTGTCAAATAGCTGGTTTTAATACGGGATAGGAACTGGGGGTGGGATATACAGTATGTGTGTGTGTTGGTCTGCGCAGGAAGCTGTGAAACCATGCAGCGATGTCCAGCATAGCAAACAGGCCATGCTTATATCCAATAAATTAATTGAATTATGGAAATCAATAAAGTCAATTTTGTGTAAAGGTGTAACAAAAAGAAAATGTGTGATCATAACATGAATCAAGCATGTCAGAAGACAGAGAGCCAATAAACATATCAGTGAAGTTAGCAGTCTCAACAATGTTGAACATAAACTACTGCCATTGTTAAAATGAAAGCCTTCATGTTCAAAGTCTGTCTTCCAGCTGACAGTTCCATTTCAGCAATACTGTCAGAGACAAAACAAACACATCTAAAGGGAACAAATTACAGCCACTGAGATTTCCTTCAGTCAGGCGCCAAACCGAAGCCTAGAAAAGCTATCAGTCATTGTGGAGAATAAATTGACACACACATAAGAAACAAAGTGTCTGGAATTAAAAGGATGGTGCAAGTGTGACAGTCTAAAGTGCCTGTATTCAAAGAGTCTATCTCAGAGATGGACTGGGAATAAAAATCACCCCTGGACTTTTGACTCAGACCAGCCCACCAAAACCCACCTGGAGATCCACCACCACCCAAATGTCCACACTTTACAACAATTAGGTTGTAGATGAGAAATATTTATGTCTTACATTTCTGTGGACTCCTATTCACACACACACACACACCCCACACGCACACACACACACACACACACACACACACACACACACACACCCTTCTGTACTTGAGCAGAATGTCATTTGTGTTTGTGCCTTTTGTTATAGCAGAAGAAGACTGACTACCGCGACGAGCACCTCACCTCTTTAAAACATTTCATTGTGTGCTGATAGAGTAATCATGTTTACCTTGAGCACTGCAATGTCATGCATGAAAAGGGCACTTCATCTGAGTTCCCAAAATTCAATAAAATATGGTATAAGCCACTGTCATTGACCACAGTAGGTAATCAGTATATATTCACAGCTTTTAATGCAAGGAGACTGTGTGTGTGTGAGCGGAAGAGTGTGTGTGTATGGGAGGAAAACAGGGAGTGGCCTCCAAAAGGAGCACTGTAGGACATGCAGCAAATCAGGCCTCCAGGCTTTATTGTGAATCAGGTGTTACTACCAGCACTCTATCCAAAACAGAGAGAGGGAGAGACGAGGGAAGAAAAAGAGGGGAGCAATTTATCAATGCAAAGTTAATAACATCCATTTGAATCTAACTAAAAATCAATATTTCATTACCAAATTGTTAGCGGGAATGAAGAAGGATTGGGGAAGTTGGGGTGGCTGTGGTGGGAAGGAGGCGTCGGAGAGTTCGATGGGGAAGACGGGATGATTCATGGGGCCATCAGGCCAAGGAGGAGGGAGGGAGGGAGGGATAGAAGGAGAGCAAAAGAGGAGGGTGCTGGAAAAACTTGGAGAGGGGTTTGCTCACCAATGACCTTGGCGACGACGGGGAAAAATACATAGAAGAAAATGAAAGCAACTGTCATGTGCCCACAGGTCAGAATCAGCTTATAAATCATACAAGAGAGCAGATGTGGTGTGTGGGTCTCTCTCTTTCTCTTTTCTCTCTCTCTCTCTCTCTCTGTGTGTGTGCGTGTGTGTTTTGTATTTTTTGTGTGTGCTGATTAGTGAAGGCAATTTGTGATAATGCATCAAGGAAAACAACCCAGAGTTTTTATAGTAAAGTTTTGTGTTTTTTTATTTTCTAAAAAGTACAAAATGGATCACAAGCCCACAGGGTTGGAACCAAATATATATATTTTTTAAACTTTTGTTGACCAGGGGCATAAGCACAGCCCTGAAACAGCACGGCACAATCTGTAAAAAGGTCTGGAGCAGCATGAAGACATTGTTAAGAGGTGGAATACAAGACGTGCAGGTGGAGCTGGGGTGGAGCTTAAAAAATTCACATTGGCTCCTCTCACACCCTGTAAATCCTGAACACAGTTTCCTAATGGGCTGTGGATAGTCCCAGGCTGAAATCTCTGATTCATCACTAAAGAAGGCACTGTAAATATGAATATACAGCAAAATAGATTTAAGCTGTTTAAGGTGAATTCATGCTTTATGAGACACCACAATTACAGTCATCATGTTTCTCCTGCCTAACAACACAGACTAACACTTAAGAAGACAACGATAACTGTCTATTTAAGTTACAACCAGTTAACTGTACATCAAAATGTATTTCCATTATGTTTTCTGTTGCTTAAATTCGGGTTTAAATGTAAGCGAGTTTTAAAATAACCATACAATGCACAGACAAAGCACCCTATGAGTGTGATTTTATGTGAAATTTGTATGTTTTTTTATTATCAGACCATAATATCCTTCTGATACCAGCAATGTCCAAATGCATTTTTGACATAATGTTGCATGTAATATAATGCAATGTATTTGTATTTTGCTTAACTCGCCAGGTGGATTTCTTGGGTTAACGTTAACCTTGACTACCTCATGTCACATCACTGCTACAAGTGTCATATACACTATGTCAGGATAAACCCAGAAAAGCAGTTTTCTCCTTCAAGTTGTTTTGTGTTAATAACGACAGACTGTGTAGGTTTCAAATGAAAATCGCTGACAAAACGTCTCTGAGATAAGACGCTTTCTCCTTTGTGTTGTGTTTAATATGCAGCCTTATATGTACCTGATGGGAGGCAGACCATATGGTTGTTTATATCATGATTTATATAATGATGATTATATTGAGCTTTGTGTAATTACCTTTATGGAGACCATCACACTTGACAGATATCATGATATTCGAAGAGACTGTGGGAAAAAACAGCCAAAAATGATTAAAACTGACAGCTATTTCAGCTCTCGACTAATTGACAATTTTTTCTTCATGACAGCTTTTATGGGCTAAAATCATTGGTACAGTAGTGATTTCCATCAAAGCGTCTTAATTGGACTCTGTATTAAGATTTGTTTGTGTGTGTCTGTGTGTGTGGCTGCAGGCATTTCTGTGAGTGTGTGAGGTGGGGAGGTATCATGAATAGCATGATTCTGTTGTGCAGCTGGCATATGGTTTATATAGCTAAATTTCACTTAGAAATAAGGCCAGTGATTGTTCAGTCACAGACCACAGACACATCACACTCAGATTTAAGGCCTAAATTGGTCAAATCCACCTCACTGTGGGTTTGATCAGATCAAACTTGTTTGTCTTCGCACTTCATCCTAGTACTCCACCAAACGGAAGTGTGTGTTTTTTGTCAGCGTTCCAGATTGCATGCACATCAGGTGACAATTAAGACATAACAACATAAATTGTCTGCCGTCACATCCAGTTACCTTCATTCCCTGATACCTTTCCCTTCAATTCCATACAAGAAACACACACACACACACACACACACACACACACTCAGAAAAAGCTTCAACATTACCTCGGCCAAAACCTGACAGTTTGTGGTGCATTAAATTAACACCATCTCTTCCTACCGCCTCCTCATCCCGTTCACATTCACCTGTAATGAGCAATTATAGTTAGGTGGACCCCATCTGTAAAAGTTTTTTCTGTGCTGCTTTTTTTCCTCAGCTTCTCTGAGATCCTGCTGCGACTTTCTTCACGGCACGGCACATTTCAAACAATCCAAATATGGCACGTGTGCTCTAAATAATTCAGCTGCTGCTAACATTAAACAACTGTTAACACGCTAGAATAATTAGTTATGCTTGCTTGACATGTTTGCATCTTTAATAATTAATGCATTTGTCTTAATTAACAACGATATTTTAGCCTTGTTACTTCTTTCACAAGAAAATAAAGTAGAAAACAGACAATTACACTATAAATATTAATTAGACGCCCTCATCAAAAACCCAGATAACGGGCAATGGGGGGATCAGTTACATTCTAAAGGAAAGTGACGAGAGATGTTTAATCTTAGTGTCACACTTTGTGAACAGGTATCTCAGTAGCAAAGTTTCTTTGTTATTTGCTTTGGAAAGACATAGATTTGAACAATCATGCCAGAGTTGACCACACTGAATTCACTAAAACATTAATGCTGTCAATGGAGCCTTCTGATTAATGGAATAATTATGCTTATGTTATTTAGCTGAATTATAAATGCAATCGCATTAATCAAAAATTGGACCCTTTGTGCCTTTGAAACCAGTTTCTCTCATGTGGGAAGTTCAGTGCAGCAACAAAGAAGAATATTTTTTTTTAAATGATAGTTTTGAGAAATGTACTTGGTCTTAAGATGATGCCCCATTGCATTTCCGAGTCTTTAAGGCAGCCCATGGTGTGACATTCACATGGTATACACACACAATGCAGCCACTTAACATCTCAGGACCTGGCAAACTCATTTATCACTGTCAGCAGTCTGTAATGCATCAAAATCGCAAATGTTATTCCAAATGCTACCAATCTGACTGAAATGCATTGAAAAATTTAGCATCCTCTTAATTTGTCCCTTTCAGGAAAGAAGGCCTGTGTGCGGGTAAGCGATGAGATGGTGTTGTATTTAAATTTTCATGGCTGGCGTCCTTGTTTTGGCAAAAATGCAGCTGTCAATGAGAGGAGAGACAGGCGACAGGCATGACGCTCTACGTGCCGGATGACTTTGGGAAGACTTTGACAGCCACCCAGGAAGGGAAGTTATTTTCCCTCCTTTTTTCTCAAGCTGCCGCATGATTAAAAGCCAAATGAGTGACACTGCTCGACACCCCAAATCAGCCCACTGCATTAATATTTCACACAGATGGCAGCTGTGTATCACAACAACATGCGGCTAAGGACAAGAGGAGGAGAGGAGTGTTGGAGCAGGGTAAAGATCCTTTAGCGGAATGGCTATATTTTCTTGACTGAACATGATTATACAGACAAAACCAGTAAAATTAAATACAAATGTATAAATTATGTGTACCAGCATATTAAAGGAATAGTTCGACATTTTTGGAAATAAGCTTATTTGCGTTCTTGCCGAGAGTTAGGAGAGAAGATTGATCCCACTCTCGTATCTGTACTGTAAATACGAAGCTAGAGCAACCAGTTGGCTTATCTTAGCATAAAGTCTGGAATCAAGGGGAAAATGTAAGCTCTGTCCAAAGGTAACAATATCAGCTTACCAGCACCTCTAAAGCTCACTAATTAACACATTATATATTTCTTGGCAGTTGCCAAGCAACGGAGACTCCAGGAACTGGTCCTGGCCAAGAAATAGCCGGGCAAATAATCCCACTTAAAAATGTTATAAATAATGATGAGAGTGATAGGGTGATGTTTCCTCAGTGAGAACTTTACTCGAATGATTTAAATTTACAAATGTGTACATCTACATGAAATTACCTTATTTAAGTTACAATAATATGCCTCAACCATTACTGTCAAGCATAAAGTGGCTTAAGCTCATTAAACTCTCACGTATGTATGGGAACTCACAATTGATACAAAATGGCGGCGGCACTCGGCACAGTTACGAGTGGTTCTCTGTAACCGAGCAGGGACTAACACACACACACACACACACACACACTTTGTTATACTGGACAAAACTTTTTTTAAATTCAATTTTCTCCTTTTATTATACAAACTGGACGTTAAACTCTAACTTACTCAAAAGGTTACATACACACTATCTTGACACTCTTTTCACAATTTTTTAGCATTTTAACCATTTTCAAACGTGAAAGATTTTAACTGCTTTAAACAATCTATGATTTTAGTCGATCCTTATGAATTGTTACATTTAACCTCATTACAGACTATGAGTGAATTATCTTAAACTTCTCACATTTACGCTTTGGTTTTTCTATGGATTAATCAAACGAGATAAACTGTATTATTTTGTGAATTTTAGAGGTGCTGGTAGGCCGATCTAGTGACCTTTGGAAAGAGCCAGGCTTCCCCATTTCCAGTCTTCATGCTAAGCTAAGCTAACTGGCTGCTGGCTCAAGCTACATATTTACCGCACACACACAAGAAATGTTGATCTTTTCATCAAACTCTCAGCTCTGTACAAAAAGGTACCAAAATCCACCAACCAGTACCTCTAGAGCTCACTAATCAACACATATTATATCTCATTTGTTTAATCCATGGAAAAAGTGTAAACATGTTGGACTATATCACCATAAAATTGATAAGCCAAGAAACAGTCCGGCACATAACCCCTTGTTAAACCACAACCTGAAGTTTTTAAACTTCTGTTTTTTTACAGTTTAAACAAACAAGATATTAGGTGATTATTTGTGAGCTTTAACCTTTTTCACCCAGGAAACAGCCAGACTAGCTGCTTTCCCCTGTTTCCAGTCTTTATGCTAAGTTAAGCTAACCGTCTCTGCAAGAAGGAAAATAAGTGCAAAATGTCACACTTTTCTTTTAATACACAAATATCCAACGTATGGTTTGGAAAAGCAACTCTGTGTTCATTCATTTTCCAGATTTAACACACATTGCAGTGGTACAAGGCCAAGTAATGCAGTTTGTAGTGTGACCACTACTGATACCAAGCAAATGGCAGTAGGTTGGAACAAATCAATCGGGAGGTCAGGCATTAACTTCTTCGCTCTTATCTGGACATTGCTGCAGTGATGGGGGAGATGGTGGTGGTGAGGGAATAACAGCCATGAAACACACAGCAATTGAGAGACAGCTTCAATTGGAAATGTCCATATTTGGCAATATGCAAATTGTTGATGATGTTGTAAATTCGGTGGAGGTGACAGCAAACAACATTTCAGTGGCGATGATTAAAGTGCGAATGCTAAAAAGAGGGAGGGAGGAGGGCCAAGCAGAGGGCGGGGGCAATAATGAGGGGTGCAGAGGCAGGAGATAACCATCGACTGAAGCCGCCGGGCCTCAGTCAATGGCAAAAAAAGCACCATCCTTTCACTGTTAGGGGCAGCGCTGTGGCTTCCTCCCCTCACCGCTGTCAATAGCTGTCAGTCCTTAACTGCCTGTCTGTTGCTGCATTAGTATACTCTCACCACAGCAAATTCAACGACTATCATCCACTGACCTTCCCACTGGTGACTGTCCTCCCAGCCGGCCTCCACACATACAACCAGATATCATTATCAAGACCTCAAAACACAGGCGGAAATTGCACTGAAAAGGTTACAGGCATTCAGCAGCTGAGGAAGGAAGGCCTGGAATAAATAAATATACTATATATTAATAATGAATGAATGGCATTTGGGGCACAGAGCAATGTGTGTTTATGGGTGTTTGTGTGTGGTCTCCTCACATACACAGTGTGCCGGGGTTTTTTGAAAATGTCACAAAACCTGATTCATAGTCTGTCTTCTGAGTGCATTATTTGAGTTTGACAATCTTAATCATTCACACTTCCCACATACCCCCTGCCTCCCTTTTTTTTCTTCTTTCCTCGGCCGTCATGGATTATTGAAATATAAAAATAAGTGGTAGAAGGAGCCCCCGGAGCGGTATCAAAATGTCAGGTTTGTACTTACAGCCTGGTGCTGCTAGACAGGGTCAAGGGCTTCAATTATTTGTGTACGTACAGTCTGGCGCTACATGAAAGGTTATGTCACCCGTCGGCTGTTTACTCCTGAACACTAGAAAGTAACCAATGCAATACTCTGCCATAAACTGCACTGATATGGAACAGATATAGCAGAATGGGAGAGAAAGGCAGGGAATAGGTTCATATTCAAGCCAATGAGTGAAAAGGTTAACCTAAAAGGTAGGCTGTGCACATTATTTCTCATAATTTAGCTTTTTAAGATATTTATTAACATAAGGATTAACATAAATTAATCCTGATTTCTAGACATCTTACTCCTCATATTTTAATTGTATCAGGACATACTCACTTTATTTATTTACAAAAAAAAAAGCTAGCGGCATTCAAGAGACTGGACAAAGGAATCTGTAAGGACTACTAGATCATTCTGAACACAATCAGAATGATGTATTGCTCTTTATACCATCCTGAGTTTAATATGATGACATGGAAACCAAGTGACATTAATAACTGGTTGGAGTCCTCTCTCTCATTCTGTCTCTTCATCTCTCTCCCTCACCCCTCCTCTCTCTCTCTCCGTCCTTTGCCAACACCCACACAAGTCTTCAGTGCCAATAGAAGAGTTCCTGTAAAAAGCCTCAGAGTTATTGGGAGTGATATGAAATTTTCTAAATGTCATTAATTGACACCTTTTTCTGTACGAGCTGTCAGTGGGGAGACAGAAAGGTCACAGCTCTGGGGGTGAGATATATATATGAACCTCCCCTCCTGCCAGCCCAGTGAGTTATGGCTGTCGTTAAGGCAAGGGAATGGATGGAGGAGCCGCTTCTGAAAGCCTCTATTGATCCCCTTCCTGCTCCAGAGGAATCAAAGGGCCTAAATGTGGCACAGGGTGTCCTGGGCAGACTCAAAGGGGCTGATGTGGAAGTTCCCCTGAACTAGGGCATTGTATTACCTATTGCAAAACAAGTTTATTGTAACAGAAAATATGGCAAAGTTTTAGCTTTTTTCAAAACTTTCTTTTGCTCTGCGTAAAGGGAAAGAGTTGCTTTGTTGCTTTTTCAAACTGATTTGGTTATGTTAGACTTTGCGGTCTGTTATGCCATTAAGGGGGGTTGTGGAAATAAAAAATTTTACAAGTTAAAATTTGGGAGAATACATTTAAAATGTAAAAATACTGACCGAAATTTGGGAGGATACATGTAAAATGTAAAAATACCAACAACGCCACAGAGGTTAGGTGTGCTCGGATTCCCCCACCGTGGATACCTGAGAACATAGCTGAAGTGGGCTCTTGAAGTGGGTTCATTTTCTATCGCCACGCTCACATCTCACTTGCCAGAGGGCTACACTGACTGGTGTCATTGTCTGCCGTCCTGCTGCGCTCTCCGCTCCATCTCGCCTTCCGATGGCCCACGTGTTCCTGAGGCCGCCTCTTCCGCTCTGTCTCTCTGTTGCTCTTCCACTTCTCACTCCCGGTGCATTCCTCGTGTGCTGTTCCGTCTGCTTTCCTCCTGCAACTGCGTGTTCTGCATGTACGTCGCTCTCTCAGTCCCCGTGTCCCCGACCATTGGATCCTGGTACCTGCAGTTGTTCCACTGCTGGCTGGCGTGTGGGAGAACAACATTAGCACATTGAGTGCCGCCTGGTCTGTGGTTCCTTGTCACCTTGGTGTGGCAGCACTGCCAGACCCTTTCTCTCCCTTACAGGGAGATACATACACCCACCATCAATGACCACATGCACACCTGGTCCTATCCTGAACTGCTCCCCAGTTCCATCGTTCCCCTTTTCAGTCTCACGCCGCTGCCGGGTGATTGTCACGGACTAAATGAAGGGAACTAGGTTAATTTAAGTTTGTTAAATGAAATACTTAAGTGTGTGAACACCATACAACTGGCAGTTAGGATGCTGTGCATCCTTGTGGAGTGCCCGTATAGGTTTGCAAAACAGCAAAGAAATTGAGTGAACAAATTGTCACAACTCTGAGTTGAGGAACCCACTTGCAACATACAGTGAATTTCTAAGTATCTGAACATGTGCAGATGCTGTGACAAACGTGAAAGACATGGAATGGACTCCAGTTGAAGTCCTAGGGAAGATTTTGTTTCTGTTTCATCATTGTATTATAGGGCAGATGTTGAATTTTACTTTTACTTTTTGTTTTACTACAATGAATTGGGCCTTACCTTTTGTTTGGCCCTATTTAATTCTTGCAATGATGCCATTTTATTTTAACAAAATGTATGTATTAGCAATTTGTTAGAGAAATCTCAGATCTCAGGGTCATGAGCTGACACATCATCTGAATGGTGGCGCACATACAAGTTAGCTTCGGAGCTATCTAGCTAGTGAGCTAGCCTGCTAGCGTGTGAACTAACTAGCTAGTGAACCAGCTAATTCTTCCTTGTTTACTTAAAGTCCTCCAAACCCATTCCAATGTCAAAGAACGATGCATGTTGACCATAAATTCAATTCAGTTTTATTTGTATTAGATCACGCTGTGGGTCATCTCGCAAGCTAACTACAGGCGTGGACGGGGGCAGATCCATGCATTGACCATACATAATATAAAGAGTACAGTCTAGACCTGCCTTATATGAAAAGTGCCCTGACATAACTTGATGTCTATGATTGAATGAAACTATGATTTGGTGCTATATAAATAAAGCTGAATTGAACTGCATTGCGAGACTGCTCTGGGGATTCCAAGAAAACCTAATCAGGCCAAACTGTCTTTATGAACCTTTGCCATTAAAGTTTATGCCGTATGAGAATTGTTAATCACTTCAACTCACCTTTCATCTTAATATGTTTGAACCATTTTACTCTTAAAACTCTGCTGCATTTGCAACAACACAAATACAAAGCAGATGATGTGATCTCTGTGACACATGCATTGGCCCTAAGCACTCCAGACAATTGTCAGCTATTTCAGATGTAATGTGACTGAAGTCTGCTCTGCAGTAGTGCTAAAGAAAGCCAGTGTTGATCATTCAAACTAGTGCTGGAGAAATCTACACCCCCTTCAGCCTCAGTTGGTGCTCCCTGTCTCTACTTTTTGACAGACTGCAGGGGAAAGATGGTTAATTTCTGCCTGAATATTATGCTACATAACCACTTGGCATTTTATCTGAAAAAATGGGTTTCTGCTTCGCCTGTGGCCACTTCTGTTTCCCCTCCAGAATGAGAGAGGCAAAGGAAGAGGTGGAGGAGGAGGAGGAGGAGGAGGAGGATCAATGTGTGAGAGGAGAATGATAGGAAAAGAGTAGTGAGGGGAGAAAGGTGAGCTGGAGGAGGAGAATTTAGAAAATGAAAAGAGTAGGGGAGAGAGGATCCCTGTTCTCTATTGTATCTTATTGACTTTATTCTGTTTAGTTCTGACATTTTAACATTTCTGAACTCTAATCAGTTCGTGATGTAGAGATCATGAATAATTACATCAGAACAGGCGGGTGAACACAAACTCGTGTATACACATTCAGTCACTCACAAATACATTTGCCAAATGGATGCTGCCCAACCTAAACACCAGTTTATTCTAAACCCTAAATCTCATTAAGCCTGTGAACAGGAAGACACGGTCTGACACGGGAAAATGTTGAATCACTTCCTGCCATGTTAACGTATAGCTTTCATGCGGTTCTGTGGCCGATTAGGAAGAACAAAGCCACATGTTTAGTGGCAGTAGAAGGAGTTGAAAGGCCATCATAAAGTATACTGTACAGTATGACTGAATATGCAGAATTAACTGGTATTTTCTCAAATGTAATTGCTTTAAAATTATAGTGTTGGCATGCCTATTGTTTTTGGTGGTCGGGACTGAGCAGTAGAAAAGTCCTGAGTCCAACGTGACTGCCACTATGAAACATAGGATTATATACATTTTAGAATTAATAGATACTGAGTTTGGATTGGCCATGGATAATGGAGAGCAGTAAAGTGCACCCTTCAGTGTGTGCCTATGTGTGTGTGCATGATGTAATAGGAAGAGGGTACCATGTAGGAGGGAGGATTTGTATTCAAATAAGAATGTTTTTATGTTGTTTATGTTGTTTTTATGTATGTGTGCATTAATGTGTCTCTGCTTGTGTGTATATGCGTGTTTGTGTGTTGCTGGAGGTCTTCAGGCATCCAGTTACAAAGAGGGTAATTCATCTGATTAGGCTGATTGGTCTCCAGTAAATAACTCACTACAAGATTAGAGGGGTAATTCCTGGGCCAGAACAGAAGCTGGAAGTGCTAATCAATGGAGCTGCCTCACTGACGAGACGACATTTTGGCTGCTTGACCACTAAAGTATGGAGGGAGGGGGTGGTGTGTGAGGAGAAAAGAAGTGGAGTGCGTGTGTTGTTTGTGCGACAAAGTCTCTTTTTTTGGCACGTTTGTCTGTGGTTGTTTGTGAACATGCACACACGTACATACACATACATGTATGTTTTATTGGTGTATGTACATGCATGTGTGCATCGGTGTGTGGTTGTGTGTGTGTGCAAGGTTTCAACACTTGACAGTTTGAACTCTTTTCAAACGTAATGTGTGATTAATGAGGCTGCTTTATAGTGGTGAGCGAGAGCAGGGAGAGCGAGCGACGGTGGGGGCGTGAGTGGGCTCCAGAATCACAGGACCGGGACAATATTGACATCTACATTATTTACTGAGTGATCGGAGCAGCCAAAGGGCTGCTGATTAGAAAACAATAAATGCTGTTATTGGTGATTGGGGCCTTAGCAGGACATTGCAAATGCATGTCCCAGCCTTTCTAATTACTGCAGCCACTGAGTACTGGACAGTGATAAACCAATAGCTATACTGTCTGTCTGTCTTTAACCATTATAAATCAAAACATTTATATGATTAAACACAGTGATATATTGAAATTCCATGACAGACATACATTGCGCAGATATCATTTTTACTCTAGTATTTAACATTACCATCCATAAGTTCTCTCATCAGCAGAATTAAAAAAACAAACACTACTCTGCTTTCTTAATGAGCTGCAAAATCGTTGCTACTTAGGAACTGAAATATTTACCAGATTTTAGTAATACTTAAAGAAATTCTCCATTCTCCAATTCTCCAATTCCCAACATTAAGACTGTAGCTTTGGCACAAGGATTTTTCAATTTACATTTCTGTATGAGGTGTTGTTACCACCTGGAATATTCAAATTTAACAGAAGACAAATCCAAATAATAAAAATACTCTCACTTTCCTTTAGTTCTATGAAGCCATGCAGATAGTTGAATGGTTTTATTTGTCCTGATTTTGACATAACCCTCCCTGAAATTTCTGCCTTCACTCCATTACAATGGAGGTGAATGGAATTCTGTATGTGGTATGTGTTGACATCTTAACTTTTTAATCTAGCATCATTATCAGGCCAAAATTGAAATGTGCCCATCAGCCTCAGCTGTACTTTATATTTATTGCTAATTGGCAAACTAGTTAAATTAGCATTTTAAAAATTCCGTTTGATTTTGTGTGATCAGTTTTATCATTATTTTACGGGAGGGATCATTTTATTTTTATGTGTAAGTGTTCTTTTCCTTTATCCTTCATTGCGAAGCGCTAAAGTCTCTTTCAATAACAATGTTACATCATTGACTGTTTTTTGGATATTAAATGATGATGTCAGCGCCTTTGATGATTTACAGGTACATGTGATGGATTAATGATACATGGCGTTCACTTGTCATAATTACAGCTGCTTTGTCATTGTTGGAGAGCCTCTGGATGTGGCACAACTGCTAAAATTGCATTTTGGTCTTTTAATTGACCAGCGAGTGCATTGGTGTACAAACCAGTGATTGTGTGTCTTCATCCATTTACAGTGTGGCTAACTGTGGTGGAAATCAGGCTTGCGCATGTGCGCCCAATTCGACAGTGACCAAGATTTATGAAACAGAACCATGCATACAGTACACACAGCTTAACAAATCTGAAAAGAATGCACAAGCTTATCTTTTTTTGCATGCATAGAATTGTAGTATCTACCCACTGAAAAGTTGCCAGGAATAAAGTTTCCTGATACATGCATCTAAACATATAGCTTGACACCATGTAGCTTGCCACCATAACGTAATATCAGACCATGCAATGCCTGAAGCATATAGACACCTGTTCCTACAGCAGGAGAATGTGTCTCAGCATTTTCAGATGTCTACTGGCCTTTCCATGTTTAGTGTGAGCACTTATTGTGTAGTATGTACATATCGTTGAAGGTTTCTATAATAACTTGTAGCATTAGACAGGTAGCTTGGGGTGCATTCAGATTGAAAAGAAGACAGAAAGTACTCATCTTGTTGGATTTATGTCTGCATGGATAGAAAATCAGAAATATCAGCACTCAACTTTAGCTGCTCCCCTCACTCCCTGTCCGAATTTATGTGTGTTAATATGAAGTGACAGCGCCATCCTTGACTCTAACACCTGTCAGTGGTCTGTGAGCAGCAGGGCCCAGCATCCCACATGCTACAAACCAAGATATAAAAATACACCGTGTTGACACTGCAATGAGCCACTAATCAGCTGGCATGTGTCACTGTGTTGTGGAGTCAAGATGGGACTGAGTGGACCAATGCATGCTGAGTCGACTGTTATGTGTCCATGAGTGTGCTTGTGTGTTGGCCGCCTTTTTGTGCTGTCTGGTCAGTTTTCTCTTTGCTAAAAAACCCCCCAAAAAACCTTCTTCACTTGATATGAATGGTGCCATCAGTGACATATTGCTCTTTACATACCTCTAGTGGCAACGATGAGACTACGACTCAACTTTATTTATACTGCACTTCACACACAACACAGTTGATCCAAAGTGCTTTACAGAGAAAAGCATAAAAAAAAGAAAGGAGACAAATACAAAAGAAGAAATATAATAATGAAAGCACACCTACAGAGGATTCAGAAGAAAGTCTGTTGTTAAGATGATAATTAAACATAGTATAGGATTGGCACTCTGGATGAATAATAACATTCACACTCATAAAAGAATGTAGAAGGGTGGAACGGAGGTGGAGGAAGACAAGGCTTCAGGTACATTATCAACAAATGAAAGAGTTGATGATTTCTTTTAGCGAACAGGTTAGGTTTCTCTGTTTTAAATCATAGTTAAGCACAGACCCAGAGCTCTTTTTAACACTGTAGACCGTCTTTTAAATCCTGTATGTTTTAATCAGTGTAAATCATCAAGTGAACAATGTCTTACATTTTTCAACTTGTTTTAATTTTATCAGTGAGCTACAATGAAAAATTGTTGCTCCTGATTCTTTTATTGATGCCCCCTGTCCCAGCCGTGCCATTTTATCAAGTTTTATGCCAGTCTGTTTAAATGAGCTTATGATCACTGTGGCACAACTCAAAACGCTCATCAAGCCCTGTAGATATAATGCCTCCTAAATGTCTCTGTGAAGTAATGGATATGACTGCCCCTTGGTTGCTCTCAATAATTAACAGTTCTTTATCCTCTGGCTGTGTCCCAGAATACTTGAAGACTGCCTGTGTGCAACCACTCATTAAAAAAACCCAGCCTCGATCCATCAGAATGCAGCAATTACAGACCAATTTCAAAACTCCTTGTGAAGACCGTCTCCCTACAACTCCTCCAAGTGTTGAGACAAAAAAACATTTATGAAAAATTTCAGTCAGGTTTTAGACAGCATCACAGTACTCAGACTGTGTTTATTAGAGTGACAAATTATCTGTTAAGAACGGCTGAAACTGGTGAATGTTCCATCCTTGTACTGCTAGACTTAAGTGCAGCTTTGGTTACAGTTGACCACAAAATTCTGACAGAGACTGCAGCACTGGGTTGGTATATCTGGGTGGTTTTGTTCTTAATTGACAAATTGGACATTTTTTTATACATACACACCACATATACATACACACACACACATATATATATATATATATATATATACAC
>LKNJ01005689.1:0-21811 GCA_002120245.1 Maccullochella peelii
TGTGTGCATGAATTGATTACTCAGCCTGGGCATGAAGGCCCGCCCAAAGCCAGTTGATTGACAGCTTGGCCCTTCAAGGAAAAGGAAAAGCAATGTGGGAAAAGCAATAACGAAAAGGCAAAAGCAAAAGAGGAATAGCAAAAGCAAAAGGAAAAATAATTATTTGTCTTTACATATCCACATTTATTAATTATTTTATTTATTTCTCTTTAAATTTCTACATTTATTGTCTTATTCTTTCCCAGATTTATTCTTTTTTATGGCACTCCTATGACTCCATAACTGCAAACGTCCCTCCCCTCACCTTTGTATTTACTTGTATCCTACTTCCACCTAGCGCCTTAGTTTGGAACAGACATGAAGTGTCCATTCAATTGGAGAAACAGGATTCTTCAGAGATTACAGTTTATTTGATATGTTTTATTGTCTTCACTGCCATACAAGAAGTCAAAAAATATTTTGGGCTGTAAAATGTGGCAGGAGGTTAATAAGTTCTGCAAATCAATATCTCATGGAAGCCCATTTCTGCCCTGAAAAGAAAAACATTTACTAGAATTTGGGTTACTATTTAAAATGTTTAATTTTGAAATTCCAAATTTTAACTTTCTATCTCATTGTTTTGACTTACTACCATATATACAGTGCATACAGGGCATTATGAATGAGAAGTAGACCCGGTCAGTTTGATGGACATGAGACGTTGCGGGGGGCTGATAACTTGAGGCATTCTTTCACTTATTGATTACCATTCAAGACACCACATCTGAGCCTTTCACAGCTGAATATAACAGCAGAGTGAGTAGAGCGAGACTAAAATCACGCGGATCTATTTAACTTGGATGCTCCTGTTGCGCAAAGATACTGCGGCATTTCCTTTATACTCGGTGAGTCGCAGTGCATGCTGGTATCGCTCCGCCGGCAGAGGAAATGCTCCTAGACCAATCACATCTGTGTTTACACCATCACCTGTCAAACATACACCCTCTGCTATATTTTCTCTCTGAAAGGTAGGGTTTCTGTATTTATTTCACCTTTGCTTTTTATCTAAATGTGAACACCGTGGATGAAGTCAGGGTCTAGGCATGGTAGCGAGAAAGCCGGCTCGACTTTAACGAGAAGCAACCAGGGTTAGCAAGGTTGGCGCCCCCGGAGCTAGCGTGCTGGAGCTGGTTATCTGTCCGCCTGGCTGTTTTTTAGCCGATTATCAGAAAGTCCTTGCGCCTAATCACCCCCGGCTGAGGTCGGAGCACAGCGATGTGTGTTAGCTTAGCGAACCCGACTAACTAATGTTTGAACCCTTAGCATCTGTTCGTTAGATGAGGTTAACATAGCCTTGAAGCTAACGGGACCAGCCATGCAGTGCCTCCTCAAGCTAGCAATAAAGATGTTAGTCGGCTAGAGGAGAGATGCGATTAGCGGACCGTTAGCTGGCACGGTGCACGGCTGGATTAATTTCGCCGACCATATTTCTAATTTATCTGCAGGGAATTGGTAATACAGTGGTATTGATAGGCACAGCCGCTGCAAAGTTAACGTTAAACTATTGCAGAGAGCCAAGTGCTCTTTGTTTCTTTGCTTCTAGTTTTCTTGCTTTGTTGCATATCAGTGTAGTTGTTAGCAATGCAACATTGTGGTAGCAGGTGATTCACAATAGGAGACTGGCAATAGTTGCTTATTTAACCCCTTAACAAATGGTGGAAGAAGTATTGAGGTTAATTACTGCACATAATACCACAAATTAAAAATAGTGCAATTAAAAGTCCTGCATCCAAAACTGTACCTAAGCATTAACAGCAAAATATACTTTAAATTTCAAAAGTAAATGTACTCATTATGAGGGAGAATGATCCCAGACAGTTACATTACGATATGATTGCATTAATTAATACTGCTGCATTAATGTGTAAGTAGCCTACTGTAGTATTTGGTTTAGGTGGAGCTAATTTTAGCTGCTTTAATCTGTAAGGATGCATCATATTTTATAAGCTCATTATAGTTTCTGCTTCTGCAAAGTAACTATTGCTGTCAAATAAATGTAGATGAGGATGTAAATGGAGTAAAAAGTACAATATTTGCCTCTGCAATGTAGTGAAGTAGAAGTATAAAGTAGCTTAAAATAGAAATACATGTACAGTACTTGAGTAAACGTACTTAGTTGCATTACACCACTGCCCTTAACACACGCTTATCCTCCTTGTCTCCCCTTAAGTGGCTTTAAGATTGTTAAAATCACCTTCCACACTGTTTGACAGTATCATGTATATTATCTATCAGCTTGTTCCAGCTCTTCACTGAAGCTGTATGATGTTTTCACCGAGTGAAATATTTCAACCCAAGACTTCATGCATTTTTTGGCTGCACCATTCCATCTAATGGAAATATTACACGTTTTGTGCGTCATTTTATACACATTTTCCGAAACTTCAGCCTGGCATATTTGGTATCTTTGAAAACCTTTGGATCTCCACTAGAATTTAAAGTTTGTAATGTCTGACCAACCGGCTGCTTGCCGAGTACAAGACGCCAGGGGCAGAACTTGAAAACTAGTGAGAGAAAAAGAAAGGGGCATCATGTTTTTTGCTCGCTAAGTACAGTACAGACTCACATTTCTGGTTACATTTGAATTTATAAAACTATAAAGGAGGGACAATGGGCAGAGAGATGTGGAGAGGGGAGGGGAAGAGAAAGGAGGAGAGTGAATCACATCCAGACAGTATAAGGTGCAGTGCAGTGTAGGTGTTTACAGTACAGCTTTTTGATTCACAGTGTTCACGTTCTGTCTCTGTTTTTGTTTTTTGTTTTTTTCCTTCTCCTGTGCATCCAGGAGCTGGAACACACACTCACACTGAAGCGCCTACGGTAGCTGCTAACTGGACGGACTCTCTGGCAATTGACCTTTTGCAGGTAAGCCTGGGCTCACTTTGTACAATACAGTTAGACTAAGCTACCTCTGCTTGATCCGATCTTCCACAGCTTTAACTTGGTATTACTGTATCCTTCTACATTTCCCACAACACTTGCTTCTTATTCCTTGAGATGCATGTTGTGTTTTTTTAGGATAATTACGTTTACTTGGCTTTTCGGGGGGGGGGCAGTGTCTTTATCAGCAGGAGCGGATTTCACATGGCAGTAATGATCTGAATACACACTGGGAGCACATAGTGAGATTTCAGGAGAAACAATCCTACTGGAACATTGCAAATATATTAGAGAATATAACAAAGTCAGTGTTGTGTTCATACTGAGGGGATGGATTTGTATGCTTGTTTAGTAGTGAGAAAAAGATAAAAGATATTAAAGCAAAAATACTACGTCAAAATTAGTGATTCCCACAATCACAGCCCAACTCTTATTTAGGATCATGACTTTATCTTAAAAATAGAAACCAGTAAAAAAAAAAGGAAGAGATGTAAGAGACAAAACCTGATGCTCTCCATCAACTGTTAATTAGAGAACAATTTTTATGAGGTTCTCGTAAATGTGTGGTTTTTAATTCTAATGATTTTTATTTTACTGCTGCACCAGCTGTTTGTAATCATAAAAATGCAAATGCCTCCCTAAATCACAAGACCACCTCTGTGCTCACAAAACATGCACAGTCAGAGGCGCAGTTCATGGCTTTTGTAGGTAAACACTGTTGACAAGATCCCGTGATTCTGAATCACAAGGAATGCCAGCAGCAGTTGTTTTTAGTCTAGGACAGCTCTTAGTGTATGACTTGTGATAACCCTGTCCCCGAGGCTTTGTGGCACCGTGTGTTTGTCTGAGGCCTGTAAAGTGTTAATTGGAGCATCTCAGGTGTAACATGCAGCATCGGTGCAGTGTAGTAATACCACAGAGGCAGCCTTAATCTTTAGGGGCCTGTGGAAAGCAGTCCTACAGAATATACAACGGTGCGATCGAGGGAGGGAAGAAGAACAATGTAAGAGACGCGGTTTGAAACGAGTTTCTGTATTCCTCATGGCTTTTGGCTTTTGGATCATAGAGTTAGTACTTTATGTACCGCCGCAGAGATTACAAGGTTGGATTCATTCAGATTTTTTTTTTTTTGCACTCCATCCTTCCCCTTTCTTTTCCGTCTTAGTGGAATAGCGGAATAAGTCTTGAACAATGAGCTCAGTGGCAGTGTTGACCCCGGAGAGCTTTGCAGAGCATCGCAGCGGCCTCAAGGACCAGGAGATTACAGGTAACGTCTGCCTGTCATCTGCTTACCTGTTATTACTTTTGTTAGAAGGGCTTCACCTCTGTAGCCCAAGCAGGTTAGCCACTTATTAGTTCGAGAGATCAGGTAAATTAGATTTTCTCCTACTTGCCCGTTACAGGTTTTCTCCTCTCAGTATGCTTATTGACTGCCCCCCATTTTATCCTCCTCGATCCATACATGCATGCTGTTTTCTTACCTCCATCCTTGCTTTATTTATCTTTGTCTCTCCGGGCCAGGCTGTGTCCCGGAGGATGAGGCCTACATCCCCACCTACCTGGAGGCCTTCCCTCCGCTGCCGGAGAAGGGGGCACCAGGGGAGAAGGCCGGGGAGCCGGCTTCAGCGTGGGGGAGTAAGATCAGGCCAATCAAAGCCTCTGTCATCACCCAGGTCAGGCAGCCACTCACTATACACATACAAATGAATGAACACACAGAAGAAAGAAGAAGGTTTGCATTGTAAAGTTTCTAATTTGCAAACTGTTTTGACTTTAACAACGACTATCATTCATGCTAGAAAATACTATAAAACTGTAAATAAGTATGAAAGTTTGACAGTTTTTGTTTGTCATTCATTCCTCGGCTCTTTAGATAATTTTCTGACTAACTTAATTTTGCCACAAGCCACATTAGCGGTGGTAGAACTGGTCAACAAGATGCTTCTCTTATCAGAAAATATGCAAATGAGACACGTTGCCTGAAATTTGAACCCCCTCCCCCTCTAACCCGCTCTGTGTGTAGGTGTTCCACGTGCCCCTTGAGGAGCGTCGCTACAAGGACAACAGCCAGTTCGGGGAGGGCGAGGAGGCCAAAGTGTGCTTGGATATCATGCAGCGGACGGGGGCCCACATTGAACTGTCCCTGGCCAAAGACCAGGGCCTGTCCATCATGGTCACCGGCAAACTGGACTCAGTCATGAAGGCACGCAAGGAAATCGTAGCTCGCCTGCAGACGCAGGTAAAGTTTGTTCTTATAGTTTGTTACATGTCGACCATGTTGGGTTGTGGGATACTGACTATGCGGCAGGGGGGTTTTCTTGAATTGTCTTTTTTGGCTGAATGAAGGTAAAATTACAGTATTTCTCATTATAATATCATAAAGGAATTTGAATTGTTTTTTAAATATATCCTGTATTTACACTCAGAGAAACACATTAAGGACAAGTGTGGTGAGTTAACATAAAAAAGTAACAATAAAACATTTCAGTAATATGTAACAAGTAGTAATAAAAGAAAATAATCATGAACATATTTGTAAAAAGAGTACAAACATAATATGCAAGTATAATCAGTGTGTTCAATGACCAATAATGCAGCAAGGTGATTTTCCAAAGATGCAGAATAAAATGGATATAAATTGTTGCTTTTGCATGAAGTTGTGATTTAATTTGCACAGTTGCAGTCATGAGATCATCACCAAGAGTGAAATTACTGTAATTTAAAAATGAATATTGTAACTGTGACAGTATATTGGTGTGAGCACATTGTGTGCTGGTGTTGAATAATTAGAATTTTTAGGGATTACACTAGGGCTGCAACTAACGATTATTTAACGATTATATTTATTATTTATATCGCTTAGTCTGCCGAATGTTTTCAAGATGAATCGACTTTTAATTAAGTGTTTAGTCTATAAAAAGTCAAATTGTGAAAAATGCTCATCACAATTTTTCAGAGCCCAAAGTGACGTCTTCAAATTGCTTCTTTTGTCAACCAACATAAAAGATAAAGAAAAGCAGCAAATCCTCACATTTAAGAAGCTGGAACCAGCAAATGTTTGACATTTTTGCAATTAATTGATTATCAAAATAGAATGCACTTCATTTTCTTTCGATCAGCTAATCGTTGCAGCTCTAGATTACACATTCCTGTATTTTGGAACCTCACCAAGTCTATCTGTAAGTGTTTCTTCTTTTGATAGTGAATACCACTGAAAAAATACCGCTGGATGACAGACTTTGAGGAAGAACATCACATCCCACATCACCTCTTAAACTGATGAATGGGACCAGAGAAGTTTTAATGTTACAATCTGTTACTTTTATTGCAGTGGTTTATTTTAGAAGCGATAATTGGTTCTGGCTACAGCTTGAAAAATCCTATCTGTGCATGCAGGCCGCTTTAGGACAAAAAGTTGAGCTGCAAAATGACCGTCAGCTCTCGAGGGTGGCCTTTCTGAGCTTCAGCAGCAAACATGCTGATTTCCTCTATAAGTGGTGCACTGAGGTCCACCTGTTTAGCTGAGCTGCAGTTATTGATACACTGGTGCAGAAAAACACCCTGTCCTCTTTGCAAGGTCAAATACTTTTGTTGTTGTTTACCTCCTGAAAACTCACACATTTCATTGTTACGGTTAAGTTTCATCCAATTACTGTGAAACTAGAAAGATGAGAAACTAGAAAACTCATATCCCCGTCTCTAATATCGTACAAATGTGGAAACTGAAGCTGAACTATCAACAATTGGGGATTTTTATAGATGTGTCTGAATCTTAACTCCTGAGAAAGATCTATGTAATGCTAATGAAATCAGTACAGGCAAGATAATGTGCTCCGATAAAAGGATTTGCTGCCATTCTCCATTGTGTAACAATGCAAATCTACCTCACTTTCTCCCTGAAACTTCCCTCTGCTCCCCCAGGCCTCAGCTACGGTCGCCATCCCCAAGGAGCACCATCGTTTTGTCATCGGTAAGAATGGCGAGAAGCTGCAGGAGCTGGAGCTGAAGACTGCCACCAAGATTGCTATTCCACGTCCCGACGACCCCAGCGCCAACATCCGCATCACTGGCACCAAGGAGGGCATCGAGAAGGCTCGCCACGAAATACTTCTGATCTCTGCTGAACAGGTGAGCCGTGGTGGCATTCACTTTGTGAAGTGAAAGCAGAAGCAGTTGCGGGTTAAATGGCCTTGCAACGGACTAACGAGTGATTAAATGCTAATGATACATTTATCATCATTTATATTTTGCTTGCGGCCATTAAGAGCTGAAGACTAAAATTGTCAGTTTATAGTTGCTAGATTTGAATATTGAATTTCTTTTTAATACTGTACTTTATTGGCTCCAGTCATCTTCAGTATCTTGGAAAACCACTATTTACATATTCTATTGTTCGATCGACTCTCCTCCTCCTCCTCCTCCTCCTCCTCCTCCTCCTGCTCACCCACTCACCAGGACAAGCGTGCAGTGGAGCGTCTGTCCCTGGAGAAGGCCTTCCACCCCTTCATCGCCGGCGCCCACAACCGGTTGGTGCAGGAGCTGAGCCAGGAGACGGGCGCTCGCATCAGCATCCCCCCGCCTAGCCTGCCCAAGGACGAGATCGTCATCACCGGGGAGAAGGAGGCCGTCGCCCTGGCGCTCAGCCGCATCCGAGCCATCTACGACGACAAGGTGCGGTTGTTCAAAAGGTTCCCCAGCGATCACAGAGCTCATAAACCCCATTCTAACTAACTTACCCAGCTCCTGATTGAGTTGATTTGTAATTGTTAATTGATTCTTTTTTTAAAACAATTAGTGGCTTAGCAACAGCTTAAATAACAGAGCTCCATGTGTACAAAGCAGTCTTTAATCTAACTGCAACCTATTTGAGTGTCCTGGTGGACTAATGGTAAGGACGCATACCATTTAACTGAGCGTTCACAGTTCAATTCTGGCTGGTTTAATGGCATACACCTCTCTCTCCCCTTGTTTGCTGTCTCTGTCTCTACTGCCAACTGTCTAAAAATGTCAAAGAAAATGAGCTTTAACTGTAAAAATTAGGATTTCTCTGTGTCCATTATACTCATTGTTTGTTTTTTCTGTTATTTTCCATTTTCTCATATTCTTTCTGCTGCTGTTAAATTCTTTTTGTCTACATATTTGTTTCAGTAAGTTCTAAAATATGTTCATTCTATCACTACTGATAATCATGTTATCAGTTTTTGTGTTTTTCATCAAAATTTCAAAAAATGCACACAAATATCAGTGTAAGCATAGAAAGAAACACAAAAGCAAAACAAGGAACAAAATTAAACACGAAAATTGGATCATGGACAGTTAATGAAAGTGAGCCTAACACTTGTTTACGTTCCTACCTGCTCTTGTTTTTTTTTTGTTGATTGTGCAGTAATTTATGCCAGTTTTTAGTCTGCGCCAGACTTGCATTGGCATTTTAGACATTCAGATGCTGCTGTTAGAGCTACAACGATTAGTCGATAAGTCAACTGAGCAGTTCAGGGCTTTATGGCAGGAGACGTGACTGCAGATGTTTGTGGTTCTCTGTTTTCACCACAGTCTCACTTTAACCACTTGTCTGTAATAAAAGAATGTTCTGTACACTCATTTCTGGAATGAGGAGGTTTTATCGTTGTGGCGTCTTCATATTTTCACACACACATTTTCTTCTACCTTCTCTACAGACGTTTACAAGCATCTATAAAAGATGGATGGATGAAACATGGAGAGGAAGTGTGTTTGTATGTGCGTACCAGATGAGCGCTGGTGATAGGCAAGCCAGAGATTATGTGCAGAGAAAATTGGATTTCACTGGAGAACAACAGGATGAGAATGCTAATGACATTTAGTGCATTTGTACGAGAGGCAAAAACAAATATATTTTCACTCGGTCGGTTTCACTCTCCCTCTCTGCTCACATCTTGCCCGCTTTTTTCTTGTCTTGTCTTACTGTCGCTCAGTCCTTCCTGTTTCCTGCCTTTCATTCCTCTTTCTGTCACCTGTTGTGTTCCTGTCCATCCCTCACTGTGCTCCTCTGTTTCCTCACTTCCTTCCTCCCGCTGTCCTTCCTCTCACCACCATTGGCTTTTCCATGCCGCTCACTCTTCACTTCAAATCTTCTTCCTGTCCACCTTGCAGAAGAGGAAGACCACCACCATCTCCGTGGAGGTGAAGAAGTCTCAGCACAAGTACATCATAGGTCCAAAGGGCAACACCCTGCAGGAGATCCTGGAGGCCACGGGGGTGTCCGTAGAGATGCCCCCTCTGGACTCCGGCTCAGAGACCATCATCCTCAGGGGCGAGCCTGACAAGCTGGGACCGGCGCTCACGCAGGTGTACGCAAAGGTGAGGAGGAGAGGGGGGGGTGGAAAGTTCATTATTAGGAGTGTCAGAGTCAAGACCTGTTTTTGATACTTTCATTTTTATTAGATTTTCTTTTTATACGTCAGAGTAACATCCTAACCAGGCACGATCACATCCACATCCCAGTTATTGAAAGGCAGGTACAATAAATCTTTGTACCTAAAAAAATAAAAAACCCTTAAAACCAGCCACCATTTAACTAAATATATTGTCCATTTAGCCCATGATTTTATGTATAAATAATTTCTCAAAGTTAGTAGTAAAGTTAGTAATTAGGTGCAATAATTGATTTCTTTTGGCCACTTGGGGGCAGTAGAACGAGCTGAAAACATGACATTGGCATATCATCACCTCATGAAGTTGATATGGTGCACATGTTAGCAAACTGTTTACACATCAAGCGGACACAGAGCAACGTTAGCATTCATTTGTCGTGTTTCTGGCAGCTCGATGAATGTAAGTTGGCTCTGTTTTGGTCTCCACCAACCCCTCAGGGAAATGTCTGGCTCTTTAGCTGCTAAATGCTCCACTGTGTTCACCAGTTAGTCACTAACTATGACTGTTTGGTGCTAAACAGCTGCCTCCTGAGGCTGGAAACAAAGTTGATGAGAGCAGTGAGAGAGAAGCAAAACAATGAGCTGAAAGAGGCTATAAAGCTAGCTTTTAATCTCCAGCCAATTATTTATTGTAGGTGAATCAGTCTGTAACTTTTTATGAGGGATTGCTTATTTCGGTGGTGAATGTAAACTGGATTTGAACGTGTAAGCCTTTTGTCCCTGCACAGGCCAAGAGTGTGATGGTGATGGAGGTGACCGCTCCAGCCTGGCTGCATCGCTTCATCATCGGCAAGAAAGGGCAGAACATCGGGCGGATCACACAGCAGCTCCCACGGGTAAGGGGAGAGGGAGAGATAAAACACACATTCTGCTCCTGCAATATGACCGAATACTTTGAGCGTGCAGGATAAAGGGTGTGTTGTGGTGGCAGTGTGTGGGATCTTAAATCATATATCAGCAGAGAGTGGTGAACAGTGCACATCATGTAGGAGGAAAACGTGACAGCAGCATGGCAGAGGATACTTCTAACATGGACTGAGCTGTGTCACGCTTAGACTGGTTCATCCTTATTCGTGTGTGTGTGTGTGTGTGTGTGCGTGTGTAGGTTCACATAGAGTTTACGGATGGTGAGGAGCGCATCAGTCTGGAGGGGCCAACAGAGGAGGTGGAACAGGCTCAGGCTCAGATACAAGAGATCATCAAGGACCTGGTGAGTATACACACACACACACACACACACACACACACACACACACACACACACACACACACACAGATACTGTAATAACAGTAAGAAACTGATTACAACTGATTTTCCATTTACGAGTGTGGATATTAACTATGGTACGGAAAATGTGGTGAACGATCTTAGGGAAGAATATTGATCTAATAATTTTAACATTGTACATGAAGATTAATGTACTTGTAGTTGTCCCCAATAGAGCTGAAACGATCAGTCAGCTAATTGATTAGACAGAAAATGAATCAGTAAGTATTGACAGTCAGTTAATTGTTTAAAGTCATTTTTAAACACCAGATGGCTCCAGCTGTTCAAATGTGATGATTTACTGCTTTTCTGTGCTTTGCATCATTGTGAACTTAAAATCTTTGTGTTTTGAGCTGTTGGTCAGACGAAACAAGCAATTTGAAAACGTCATCTTGGGCTTTCAGAAATTGTAATTGGCAATTTTCTCCATTTTATACATCAAACCATGAATCGATTAATAGAGAAAATAATTAGTAGATTAATTGATAATGAAAATAATCGTTAGATGCAGCTCTGCATGGGATATCTATTACAATAAGAGGATCAATGTTAATCTATAATTGCATTAACAAAAGCTTGTTGTAAAATATATCTCTTAAAAGGCTCATAACATAGTCAGATGCTCCTGTTATTATTTCTTTAATTCATTTCATGGTATTTGTAACATTTCTACCCAAAATGACATGAAGCATTGTATCAGAATCTCTTCACTCTTAGAATAAAGACACTTGGAAGGCTGAGGGATACAGAAAAAGACTGAATACAGATTGGATGGGGTTCAGTACTTTAGTTCAGGTACACATTCAGTGACAAATCTTAAATCCCCCTCTGTGTGCAGCTGGTGAGGATGGACTACACTGAAGTCATCATAGACCAGCGTTTCCACAGACACCTTATCGGGAAGAATGGAGCCAACAGTGAGTACACTTTTGTCCTGCTGATCTCAACAGAAAAAAAACTGGGACATCAACACTGCTGGGGTTTAGAGTTCAAATGCCAGTGGGACCAGCCATTATTAAATACTGTATGTGAACTTAATGATAGGATAAAGTCCTATTAGCGGATGGTATGTATTGTATCAGACAGTACACTCATTCACACAGATCAATATATGTTAGTCACTTTTTTGTTTTTCTTGTTACTCAGAAGCGTTGCATCTTGTGCAGATTACTTGTTTGGTTGTCCACTGATGGAGCGGTGGACAGCCAGTTAAGAGACAAACTTTCACTTGATGTTGGATGAAGCCTGATCACAGTCTGACAATAGATCTGTCTGTTTCTACGTGGGTCTTGATAGGCAGTCTGACATGCACTAAAACCTTATGATGTTTATATTTGCAGTAATAAAGTCTTATTATGTCTCAATTCATGTCAGTTACGGTGGACTCCCGTAGTGACCAGTTTTCAGTGTAAAGAGGAGAAGTGGATTATGATGCAGGAGTGGTGTTGCAAGTTTCTGTGAACAGTTTGACACTTTTTTCCACCCTAAAGACTGGTCAGTATTGGAATCTGACTGAATTCAAGCCAGTGTGCTCCATGACAGATGAACCTACATACTATTTACAGCCTCCTTTTAAACCTACAGGGGTCCTCAAAAGATTTGGGTGAAAAACCATGACACATCTTTGCACATGCAAACCTCTCTGTTCTGTCACACCATCCACACCTCCCTGCTTTTCTTCACCCTCACTACAGTCAATCGGATCAAGGAGCAGTACAAAGTGTCGGTACGAATCCCACAGGACTCTGAACGAAGTGGCCTGGTCAGGATCGAGGGAGACCCTAAAGGAGTCCAGCTGGCACGCAGAGAGCTCATTGAGATGGTCCAGAGAATGGTGAGAATCGGTGGGATGGTCGGCATGAAGCCAATAATTACAGAGTACACAGACTCCTAAGTGGCCTGCTCACACTTTTTTTACCATTTCCAGGAAAACGAGCGCACCAAAGACCTGATCGTGGAGCAGAAGTTCCATCGGACAATCATCGGCCAGAAGGGAGAAAAGATCAAAGAAGTTCGAGACAAGTTCCCTGAGGTGAACATTGTCTCCTACCCTTACTGCACTTTATCTCTCCTATTCATCATTGTAAAATGATTAGTCTTGATCCAGGTCTAATTTAATTTGACGAGTATTATCTCATCTACTTCCAGGTCATTATCAATTTCCCCGACCCGTCGCAGAAGAGTGACATCGTCCAGCTGAGAGGGCCGAAGAACGAGGTGGAGAAATGCGCCAAGTTCCTCCAGAAAATCATTGCCGACCTGGTATGACCCACCTCTTTCTGTCTTTGTCTCTTTATCTGTCTCCGTCTCTCTACACTTGACTTAACAGCAGCTTTGTTTCTTTTTGTAGATTGAGAATAGCTTCTTGCTCTCCGTTCCCATCTTTAAGCAGTTTCACAAAAACATCATTGGTAAGGGCGGTGCCAACATCAAAAAGGTGAGACTTTGAAGTGCACTTTGAAAATGATCACTTCCAATTATGCATTGATGTCAGTGTAAGATTTATAGTTATTTTAAGCCATATCATGAAATGAACCAATTTTGAAAACTGTTTAAAATACAGATTTCAACCACATCGTTGTGTTACATTACGTTAAAGGCACAAAATAACAGGTGTTGTTAATGCCACCAGATCCGTGAAGAGACCAACACTAAGATTGACCTGCCGACAGAGAACAGTAACTCTGAGATGATCGTCATCACGGGCAAGAAGAGCAACTGCGAGGCAGCCAGAGAACGAATCCTCGCCATCCAGAGAGAACTGGTGAGAGACGCCAGACTCTTTTTGTTGCAGATTACAGGGTTTCTGGGCACTTCCTTTATTAGATGATCTTATCTATTTGACATGAGGTGGATGTATGATTAGAAAAAGTTTTGACAAGAAGAACTTAATTCAAGGGCCACTTACTAGCTTTTTCCTGAGCTTTCAGCCATATCTTGCATTCCTCCTCATCAGATGGAGATGGCTCAGTCGTCATCACGTGGCAGTATGAAACTTCTGTCAAGCGATGACAGCTGAGCTATCCCCATGACTACTACTTCTTCAAACTATATCTGCTGAGGATGACCGTGAGATGTGTTTAAAGCTCTGGAAAGGGGTGCTGGCCATTAACCGCAGCATCTCTACCTCCCTCATGTCTCGTCATCTCTCTGCTCTTGCTATCTAATAAAGGCAGAAAATACCACAAAATCATGATAATAAAAAAAAAAAAAGATGGTAAAACTAGTAAGTGGACCTTGAGTTAAGATTTTTATGTCTGTTTTTAAATGAACTTTCATGCTCAACAGAAGAAGTTTGATTCCAATATAACAAAAAATTACAACCCACTAAATATAAGATCTAAGATTCATTTGAGAAGACGTAAAGCTTAAGGTCTGAATATTTGTTGTAATATTCCTTTATTTATCATGGAGGGATTAGGGGAAAGACAACATGCTGCAAATGTAGCTGCATCACAATAATCTCTCTTCATCCCTTCAGGCCAACATTAAGGAGACGGAGGTCACCATCCCTGCCAAGCTGCACAACTCTCTGATCGGCTCCAAGGGCTGCCTTGTGCGCTCCATCATGGAAGACTGCGGCGGCGTCCACATCCATTTCCCCTCCGAGGGCTCCGGCTCGGACAAGGTCACCATCAGAGGCCCCGCTGATGAGGTGGAGAAGGCCAAGAAACAGCTGCTGCAGCTGGCCGAAGAGAAGGTGGGTGGGGAAAGAAAAGTTTTAAGAATGATATAAAGAGTGATCGAACAGAAGAGGAGACTGAGAAGTATGGAGTGAGGGAGACGGCAAATACTTACATCCCTTTCCTGTCCTCTTTCCTTTCCTTCCTTCCTTCCTGCCCTTTTCAGCAAGTCAACAACTTCACAGCCGAGCTTCAGGCTAAACCAGAGTACCATAAATTCCTGATCGGCCGTGGTGGGGCCAATATTCGACGAGTGCGGGACAGGACGGGGGCCCGCATCATCTTCCCATCACCAGATGACACAGAGCAGGAACTGATCACCATCGTAGGGAAGGAGGAAGCCGTTCGTCAGGCCCAGAAGGAGCTGGAAAGTCTGGTCAAAAACCTGGTAATTACGACACTGCATTTATCTGATGTTAAAATTACTTTTATCTCTACTATCTGTACTTGTGTTATTAGTTTAGGAGCCTCTCTAAATCAGTGTCATATTCTTAGATATCCAACTTTCTCTACTTAAATACCCTGCACTTACTCCGTTCCTGTTGTCTCCCTCTCCAGGATGACGTGGTGGAGGACAGCATGGTAGTAGACGTTCGCCACCACCGCCACTTTGTGTGTCGGAGAGGCCAGGTGCTGCGGGAGCTGGCAGAGGAGTATGGCGGCGTAGCCGTGAGCTTCCCTCGTACGGGAGCCAACAGTCAGCGGGTCACTCTGAA
This sequence comes from Maccullochella peelii, assembly GCA_002120245.1. Taxonomy (NCBI): domain Eukaryota; kingdom Metazoa; phylum Chordata; class Actinopteri; order Centrarchiformes; family Percichthyidae; genus Maccullochella; species Maccullochella peelii. The sequence goes on from LKNJ01005689.1 coordinate 14,999, forward strand.
GGGAGCCAAGGACTGTGTGGAGGCTGCTAAGAAACGCATCCAGGAGATCATCGAGGACCTGGTAAGAGACAGTGAAAATGATGTCATTACAAAATTCATTTTTTTCTATTTATTTTCATTTTGCCCAAAAAAAGAAAGAAAAAAGACCTCTGGCAAGTGACACCTGTATGGATCAATACTGGTGTTCAGGTCAAAGCTAAATCAAAGGAGTTAAATCTAATTATTGTAAATGTCACTGAAATGTTGCCAATAGTAGCAGCATGTTAAGTATCAGACAGGATCAGGAGGCGAAAAAGGACATTTAGTTTTGTCTTCCATAATTTTTGGGGGGAAACGTAAATTTCAGTTAGTGACGCCACTTGGCTGCCATGGTAACCAACTGACCTTGTGACCTGAGAGCAGCAAACATGTCGTGTCATGGTCAATGATTTCACATCCAGAAGTGATGGAAGTAATCCTCCTGAACTCGTGTCGTGTGTTTGCTCTCAGCACCGTTGTTACCCAGCTGTCTCTCCCCCCCCCCCTCGAGCAGGAGTCCCAGGTGAGTGTTGAGGTGGCCATCCCTCAGCGCTACCACCGTGCCATCATGGGGCCTAAAGGTTGCCGCATCCAGCACATCACCAGGGAGCACGAGGTCCAAATCAAGTTCCCCGAGAGAGACGACAGCGCTGCAGGTCTGAAACATAACACACAGAGAAGCATACCTGCAGCTGTACAGTAATACTAATACTGTTGTTAATATGTTGCACAAGAACAAATCTTTATACAAGTATAGCTCTCTGAGGACAGGAAATATGATATCTGGTGGACATATTTATCAAAATACACAAGAAACAGGCATCCAAAGACTGGCTTTGAGTCCATTATCTGTGGTAAAATTACAGGTCAGGAGGCTCCACCACATGAAAACGGTGAGGTCAGTCCAGAGGTGGAGTTTGTCCCCCGCAAGTGTGACATCATCACCATTTCTGGGCGTGCAGAGAAGTGTGAACTGGCTAAAGCCGCCCTGCTGGTAGGCACCATTTTACTTCAGTTCATGACGCTGTCTATTCCTTTCTCTTTTCCTCGTTAATAATCTTGTCACTGCTCGCTCCTTCAGGCGTTGGTGCCCATAACAGAGGACGTCGATGTGTCTTATGAGCTGCATCGCTACATCATTGGCCAGAAGGGCAGTGGGATCAGGAAGATGATGGAGGAGTATGAGGTTAGCTCACACTCTCTGGTGCCATCTTCTGGCCAAGAGACCTTTCATGCTGCAGGTCAAAATGTCTGCATGAGTGATGCAATGAGAAAAGCTGTTTTAAACATGCTTAGTTATTGGTTATATTGATAAAAAAAAAAGTGATCTGTGATCGATTGTTTGCATATGTGGTTTTGCAGGTGAACATCTGGGTGCCGCAGCCGGAGAAGCAGCTGGATGTGATTAAGGTGACGGGCCTGGCAGCCAATGTGGAGCGAGCCAAACAGGGCCTGCTAGAGAGGGTCAAAGAACTGCAGGCCGAGCAGGAGGACAGGGTACACATTAAAAAATGTTTTTCTCTTTTCTCTTGTGTAGTGCAGTAGCTTCTTACTTGTTCGGTAAGTTGACAGTTACAGACGCAAGTTTATTCTACTGTTGCATTTGTTGTAAGTCACACTGGAGAGGAGTGAAGGGTTAAAGTGAACCTGCTGCAGAGTTCATAGATCTAGGAAGTGTTTTTCTGTGCACCAAACACATTTACAATTAAATTTTTTTCCTGTTGAAAAGCACCACACTGGATTATTACCGCCTCCTAAACAAGCTTCATGATAGTTGAACCTGGACAGCATGCAGCGCTTATTCTTCTGCATGCAAAACAATCTTTCTAATCGTGATTACAATAGGTCATATTGAATGTGATATGGGCCATATTGTAAAGATATTTGAGTGTTTGAGGTCTCTGCTGCCCCGTCTCCTTTTCAGGCCCTGCGCAGTTTCAAGGTAACCATGTCTGTAGATCCAAAGTTTCATCCCAAGATCATCGGCCGCAAGGGAGCGGTCATCTCACAGATCAGGAAAGACCACGACGTCAGCATCCAGTTCCCCGACAAAGGAGACGAGCAGCAGGTGTGTGTTTATTTGTGCTATGTTAATAAAAATACATATTGGGAGTATATTGCCGTAAAGCTCTTTCACTTTAAATATGTATTTTCTCGTCTGTAACAGGCTTTATCTTGAGCTCTTAATACACTTTCCCCCTTTGTCCAATTCAAATGGCTTCCTCCCTTCTTACCCTCTTTTTACATGTACATGTCTCCCCCCCCCCCCCCNCCCCGCTAGGATCTGATCGTGATCTTGGGGTATGAGCGTAACGTGGAGGAGGCGCGTCAGGTCATCCAGCAGCTGGTGGCCGAGTTGCAAGAGATGGTGAGCCAAGATGTTCACCTGGACCCGAGGACCCACGCTCGCATCATCGGAGCACGTGGCAAAGCCATCCGCAAGCTGATGGAGGAGTTTAAGGTCTGATTTTAGTCTGGGAATTTTATGATCTGCGTGTGTTTACACACCGGTTCATCGTTTAATTTTTACTCTGAATACGGAGGGGAAAAAATTCAGATTCTAGAGTGTATCATTATATCTTGTCTGATTTTCACCTGTTGTTCATGTGTTCAGGTGGATATCCGGTTCCCTCAGCCAGGCTCCGATGAGCCCGACAAAGTGACGGTGACAGGCCTTCCTGAGACTGTCGACAACGCCATTGACCACCTGCTCAACCTGGAGGAGGAATATGTGAGTTCACAAAGACGTAGTAGACACACACAATTTCCACGATAGATGGAAATTCAGTGTTTCTCCTCTGGCAGTAAAGCTGATCTCAGTATCTCACCAGCTGAAACCTTGGTCATCTTCAAGGACTATAAATCAGCATGAGTTCTTTGGTATCAGGTTCTGGTTATGTCAGTTCCACATGTAGAAGAGAGGATGACCACAAACCTCTAAGCTTGTAGGATTTTATGCCACCACAACAAATATTGGTGGTGCTTAGTGTGTGGTGGTCATCATTCTTTTTTCTAAATAAAAACCATTATACAAATACACAAAAATGCCTCAGTGACAGCAGAGCAGAGCAAAAGGCTTTATTGGGCTGTTTGAAGAGCAGTTTTCTTCTCCCCTCACTCCCTCCTTCCTCCACCTCTCAGATGCTCAGTGTGACCGAGACGGAGACCTTGGCAGCTTACATGAAGCCTCCATCTCGTTATGGAGGGGGAGGGGGAACAGGAGGAGTGGATGATAGCAGCGGGGGTCCGGCTAAGGGCTTTGTGGTGCGGGACGCCCCCTGGAACGCAGCAGGGAACAAGGTTGGACCTGCTGATTTTTACCTTACACTTATGAATGTAGAAGTGTAACGGACAGTGGTCTCTAATCTAAATCTGAATCGGTTGATAAGAGTAGATGCAGATGAGTTAGAGAAGGAGTTTTAAATGTTTCAGAGAGATGCACTTTTGTACATTGAGCGTCTTGCCTTGAATCCAGCTAATTAGTGCATTTTGCATCTGTTTGTTCCAGGCTCCCGACATGAGCAGTGCGGAGGATTTCCCCACATTCGGGACAGGCGTGGCCCCGAAGCAAGCGTCTGCCTGGGGTCCCAAGAAGTTCTGAAGCCGTTCATCTGGAGGAAAACAAAAAAAAAAAAACTTCTCTAAAGTAGATGATGAGAGACAAAACAAATCTCTAATCAAATTGCTGCTCACCTTCCTCCCTCCTCCTCTTCTTGTTAGTGACCTCCCTTTGTCTCTCTCTCTGTAAACCCCTTGTACCGTCCTCCCACAACCAGCCACAATGAATTCTGGGAGAACTATCCCTTCTTTTTTTCTTATCTGTCTTTCTTCTTAGTACCTCCACCTCCTCCTTCCCCCTGAGAGGAAAAAAAAAAGAACATCAAGTGCTCTCTTCATAGTTTTGCTGTCCCGCTTTGCCTCTCGGTTGCACCACCCCTACCGGTCTTGCTGAAACATTTCAAAAACTGTCCCCCTTTTTCACCTCTGACTGCCAAACTCTCCTCCTCAAAATCAAACTACCACCTCACTGTAGTACATCAGAAATGTTTAAGCTCTTCAGAGACGTGGGGTCAAGGAGCACGGGGGGAAATATAAGCAAGATGCTTTCAGGGAGGCGGTGGTTGTGTATCCAAGTAACGACAGCTAAATCTTGGATTTTTTTAAGCTCAAAAAAAGAGGGGAGTTTTACTGTGCAAGAAGAGTTTGTAAACAATGGCATCTTTCAAGGTTCTTTTGCTGTGGTTTTTACAAGGAGGTTTCTTGTTGGCTCACCTTTCCAGTCACTAACGTGGTGCAGCAGGTGAGGCAAGGAGCTCTGTGTGTGTGCGTGTGTTAGTGGGTTCAGGAGAGGTTTTTCACCCACAAGTGTTTGTAGATCCCCTTTTATTTATGTTGGAGCTGGGAGCAAAAACAGCTGCTGTAGTCAACTTAACTGGACTTTTAAATTGTGATGAATCAAAAGAACGTTTGTTTGTAATGAAGGTTGCTTTGTCACAAGTGTTTATTTATTCCAGAAAGGAGCCATTTTATTTGAAATACTGTGATCATGCGTTTTTATAAAAGCACCCACTGTAGCTTGATGCTTACAACCTTATGTTTGGGAGTGAATGCTGTATGTCAGGGTTAACAGTTATGTGTAAGTGTACAAAGAACTTTTCGCTATTTTTTTAAACTGTGTGGGATTTTTTTGTTGTTGGTTTCTGGCATATTTGGAAGACTGTATGTGTGTGTGCGCGTGGAAGTTAAGATGTATATTTGAATGAAGCTGAACCAAACTTTTACATTGTCTTTGTCCGTTTGTCTCTCTTCTCGGAGCTGTTCTCAGAGCTCATTTAGAGGGTTTTACCCTCTCAGCTCCACATTAACACTTGATTTTTACTGTCAACATGCACACAACGGTGCTTAATCTGACCTCCCCTCCCACAAAACAAACTCAGTATCAACAGCTGCACTTTGGTTGTCTCTCGTACAAGTGCTTCACATGTATTTAGTGATATTTTGTAGAAAAAACGTTTGTTGCCCCTTATTCCTTTCTCCAGTTCTGAGACTTAAAGCGATATGTGTTCTGTCGCTAAACCGTACAATTGACCCAGACTTCAGTCAGTTTAATCAAAGCTTCCTTGTGCCTGGATTCTTAAAGGAATAGTTAAACAGTTTGGGAAATACGCTTATTTGCTTTCTTTCCAAAAGTTGAGACAAGATTGTTGTCACTCTCAAGTCTGTACGATTAGTGCGGAGCTGGACCCTGGAGGTGACTAGCTTAGCTTAGCATAAAGACTGGAAGCTGGGGAAAAAGTGAAGAAAATATGCTTCGCCTCTGAAACTTACTAATTAATAAGTTATATCTCATTAATTTAATCCGTACACAAACCAAATATAAAAAGGACAAGTTGTGGCACTAGGAGAAGAACTTGTGCTCTAAATATTTCTTGGCCATCTGGGCACAATGGCTTCCTCTTGTCTAGTGAGGTTGCCAGGCAACCAGGGGAGATTCTGCACAGAAGTGCTGGGTGGATGGATAAACTCTTGTTCGTCAAAAAGTAGTTCCAGCAATAGTCAACACCCTCTAAAACCACAATTAGTGATTTTTACTTTTCTGTTTGTGTACGGATTAAACAAATGAGATACAACACATGCTCGTTGGTTGGCTTTAAAGGTGCTGGTAGATGTATTTTTGAGCTTTAAACAGAGTCAAGTTAGCCGTTTCCCTAGCCACATGTGTGACTTCAGCACTCTGTACACAACGTCGGTCACGTCGAGTTTCCTACGCAAACCTTAGGACAATCGTTTTAAACCCGCTTTCCAGCAGCAGGTTGTTTTTTAAAAATTATTTGCTCAGAATGATATAATGTTAGTCTGGAGCAATACCTACGTTTGAACCCCATATTTCCAGAGTCTGCGCCTAATGGCTAACTGTCTCCTGTTGCTTACCTGTCGAGATGCTAAGCTGACGACAGATTATTAAACTAAACCGACTATGCAACCCAACAGGATCATACAGCAGATCACTGTCTGTCAGTGGTACTTTATTGTACTTCATTACAGAGCTGCCCTGGAAGCAGCCACTATTTCTGTAAAAAGCTATGAAGAAAACCCACTATTGGCCTTAATTAGTGGGAATGCTGATTCAGTATTCACACTATTGTTATCCTGTTCTTTATTTTTCTTCTTCTTCTGTACATTTTTCGGTCGCCTACTACTTCAGCATACTTTCAGCTACAGAAACCATTCAACTATCAAAATGTTCAGCTCTTTAAGGACATGTGTGCTATGACTTTTCTTTATAACTTTTATACTTTTTAAAATATTAAGCTTTTTTCAAATAAATTTTACAATGTAAGTCAATGGAGAACCCTCTTCAACTTGCTCTACTTTGAAATGCTACTGCTTCCGCATACTTTCAGCTACAGACTCCAACTTAAACTTTCAACAGGTCACAAGATGTTCAGCTATTAAGCTATGATTCAGCCCGTTGATATCTTTTAGTTTTTGAAATATCACAGTTTTAGTTTTATGCTATTTTCAGCCCTTCTGAGAGTTTTACATGAGTGGAAGGCAGCTGTAAAATCCTCTTAAAAAATTCTGCTAAACATGCATGAATGAATGAATCATTCATTCATTGATTCATTCATTGATTCATTCCCCTACACTTCTATTCCATGAAGGATTTACAAGTGACTTTATCTATAATATTCTAGTCTAGGTAATGTTCATTGGGCCTTCTTATCTACTCAACTTATACTTTTCTTAGTTGGTTTGCATTCCATATTCACCTCTGTGCTATTTAATTCAAGC
>LKNJ01005690.1:0-24115 GCA_002120245.1 Maccullochella peelii
AGTGGGAGAACTTGCACAATTGGTGGCTGACTAAATACTTTTTTGCCCCATTCAACTAAACTGCTTCTCTTTTTATAGCTGCTATAACTTCCCCAGTAGATCTACAGCTTTACCACTACCCCCCAAACCTTTGCACATATAGCGAGACACATTTAAACACCATCTTTTTCAACACGTTCCTCCTGTTTTGTCCTCCAGGTGTCTTTCCAGCATGAGTCCTACCTAGTGGCAGTAGCCGGCCAGGATGGGGAACTGGCAGCTGTGGTCGGGGTTGGTCCTGGTGGTGAGCAGCCCCTCTCCAGGCAGGTGTTCATCGTCCAGGAGCTGGAGGTTCGAGACCGACTGGCCTCCTCACAAATCAACAAATTCCTCTACCTCCACACCAGCGAGAGCATGCCCCGCCGAGCTCACTCCAACATGGTGAGACAGCAGAGAGGCAGGGAGGGATGAGGAGGAGGAGAGGGACGGACAGAGGGAGTCTTTGATTTATAAACTACTGAAATGACTGATGTTGGAGGGGTTTTCATTTGCAGCGACTATTTGGCAGAGCTTTGATACAGATTAGAGAATTCTTGTTAAGGGAGGCAGGAAGAATTAGGTGGAGAGGTTTGAGAGGGTTTGTTCTTTTATATCAGGAGGACTTGATAAAAGACAACATATTGATCATGTTGGTTGTGTAAATGATATTGATTGTGTTTTCTTTTTGTAGCTGACAGTGAAGGCCCTGCAGGTGTGTCCAGAGTCTGGCCTTGGTGGTCCAGAGTGCTGTCTCCGGGTCAGCCTGCTGCCACTACGTCTTAACATCGACCAGGTAACTCGGACTCCTGAGACTGAATACTAACAGCCACTTTTGGGTGTCCTGTACTCTGACTGAGAGACTGGATTACACTAGCTGAGTAGAGCCTTTAGATCTGCAGTGAAACTTTGTAGAAAATGAAGTAAGTAAATGACTGTTATACACTGTTATGTGAATGCGTTTGCTCTCTGTGAAACAAACAACTCTCTGTTAAAGTGGTAATCAGAAATTACCATTCATACCAGCGCTAGAACTGTATCAGATTGGAGATGGCAGTTTACTTTACAAAATGAGCCATTGCACACATCACAGAAATATCTTTTTAGCATATTGATCGTTTGGTACCGTCCATTCTGACAGGGCTGCTCCTGTAACCTCTCCACAACTAACCAGCCCCTTTTCTCTGCCTCCTCTCCAGGACGCATTGTTTTTCCTGAAGGACTTTTTCAGTAGTCTAGCTTCCTTTGTTAACCCTTACCTGCCTGTGGACCCTGCAACTGAAGGTGAGCTATGTCTGATTGTTTTTTTTCTTTGCTGCATATTTCATCAGTTGTCTTTCATACTTAATGTTAAGGGCTTTTCTCAAGGACATAAATATTAAGATTTTAAACAAGATATGTCATGCAGACTTTTCTCATTTGCTAAACTCCTTTTGTAGAGTTAAACATATAAGTACTGCATATCATCACTGTGGCATGATTCATTTTCACTGGCTGCAGAACATGTTTAAATGATTACTTAAGCTAATTTTGAGCTTGACTAACAATTGATTCTATATTTATTTTAAGACACGCTCTGGTTAATATTTTTCTCCATTTATTTTCAGTGAAAGCAGACCCCTCCCAGAAGGGGTCTGAGGAGGCGGAGACAGCTGCTGGTCTGGGACCTGACCTCACTGCTTCTGTTGAAACTACCTACAGCGAGCAGAGCTCCTCCTCTGCTGGCTCCACCTCCTCCTCCGACCAGCCAATCTACTTCCGGTATGTAAAACATTAATTCACCAGGAGGCATCAAGGGGAGGTGCAATCAGAAGAGAAAAGAGGTTTTTCTGTGTTGTGAGGATAAAACAAGATCAAATGCGTCAAACTGTAGCCTGAAGCGTAAGAAAGCAGAACATTGCTAAAAGAAGAGCAAGTTCACTCTTCCAACTAGTCTAAGGTGAATAAATGTTTACATTATTGATTGATAATGTCTCTGTTCCTTCCCTCTGTCCTTTTCAGGGAGTTTCGTTTCACCTCTGAAGTGCCTATCTGGCTGGACTATCATGGCAAACATGTTGTCATTGAACAGGTGAGAGATCACTCAAACAGCTCATCCTTTGTTCAGCCCAACCAAACGCTTATAATAAAGAAATGTGTAGGATTCCTGTGTATCTGATCAGGAATTGTCCAGGCTGACTGTATTTTCACACTCCTTCTGTCCTGCTCTTTGTTTCACAGGGAACGTTTGCAGGGATTCTGATCGGTCTGGCCCAGTTGAACTGTTCTGAGTTAAAGCTGAAGAGGCTCTGCTGCAGACACGGGTAGAAATACACACCTCCACACCAACACAGACATCTCATTGGCTGCTTGAGATACATTGCTGTCATGAGAGAAAGTCCCAAATCTGTTACCATGTTAAACCAGTTGAGTTTTCACTTTCTAAGTCTTTCTTCTGCAACACTTTCTAGTCTCCTGGGTGTAGACAAAGTAATCCAGTACGCCGTCACAGAGTGGCTGACGGACATCAGGAAGAATCAGCTGCCGGGCATTCTGGGAGGTGTTGGCCCCATGCACTCGGTTGTCCAGCTGTGTGAGTTGATACTGCCTTTCTCAGTTGTACACAGTGTCAGCTTAACATTTGCATGTTCTTTATCCTGTTACATCTCTTGGTTCATTCCCTTTTCCCCTCTTTCCATCTCCGTGTGTTTCTCCAGTCCACGGAGTGAGGGATCTGTTCTGGTTGCCCATAGAGCAGTACAGGAAGGATGGGCGCATTATTCGAGGTCTCCAGAGAGGGGCGGCGTCCTTTGGCACCTCCACAGCATCAGCTGCTCTGGAGCTCAGCAACAGACTGGTGCAGGCCATACAGGTACCAAAGGATTTCCAGTGCAGGTCATGACTGTGAATTAAACTTATACAGGAGCTACATTTGGACCATACATGTGTTTCAGGTAGTGCAGAGTTGTTGAAGGATTTGAGAATAAGCAGGGCGTTAGGTATTTGATGCCTATAACTCCATTGTTGATGTCTGTCTGCTCCTCTTACAGGCCACAGCAGAGACTGTGTACGACATCCTGTCTCCAACTCCCCCCCTGAACCGGTACGCCATCACAGAAGGCCGGGCTCCATCCAGCCGGCCCCGCAGAGCTGCTCAGCCCGCAGACCTCCGAGAAGGAGTTGCCAAGGCCTACGACACCGTCAGAGAGGTGCGTCCCCAAACTTACCCTCTCAGAATTGATTGTGGATCCTTCTATAATCCAAAAATAAGCGGTCACATGCGCTCATCTTTCAGCTCACTCACTTTCTCACAATATTTTCACTAATCTGTCTTTGGACTCTTTCTCGCTCTGCTCTCCAGGGAGTGATTGACACGGCTCAGACCTTGTGCGATGTAGCGTCCCGCGGCCACGAACAGAAGGGCCTGCCTGGTGCTGTGGGCGGTGTCCTGCGGCAGATCCCGCCCACCGTGGTTCGACCCTTAATAGTGGCCTCTGAAGCCACCTCCAATCTGCTCGGTGGCATGAGGAACCAGATCAAACCAGACGCCCGGAAAGAGGATTTCCTGAAGTGGCGTACGGAGGATGGCCAAGAATGATGACAGCTTTGTTTTTGTCTGTGTGAGAGAGAAAGACTGTGTGTGCGCGCGTGTGTGTGACTGAGATTCTGATTTTGGAAAGTCTCAGCTAAGGGAGTGAATCCAGGGATTAAATGTGTATTTGCATGTGTGTACGGACTAATAAGAGTCAGTATGTACTCCAATGCAAAAACAAAGCAACAGCTAATGACTACTGCAGTTACTGACACCCAGTGTTTTACATGGCTCCATCATACATGGACTTTACCAGGCGTAATCATCCTGTTTTGTATTCAGCAAGAGCTCTCCTCATATATCCTCCCCTCAGTAGTACACTAGTCTGCAGATTCTCCTTACTGTCTGTGCAAACATATCACTGTCACTCTCGGCTGGCTTCATTTTCAATCCAACCAATGGCAGGTAGGGATTATCACTCTCAAGGTTTCCTTGTTCATAAGAAAGACATAGATTGTGGGCAGTTCATGTACATTGAATTGTGCTTCATTAAAGTAGGATTGCTGGAATAATTTCACCCCCTTCCAAGGTGTACAGAGAAGGGAAATAGTCTTTAGGGGTCAAAACTCCAGCAGCACTTGCAGTCTAAAGAACATCTTGTTCGTTGGTCATATGACCCACGTGTTTCAGCTTCATACGACTGTTCCATGAACCTTTTGAAGTATGTGAACTTATTCCAGAAATCCCTACTCTGTTTGTATTTGAATTCACCGATCACAACCCGAGTTTTGGTCCACTGGTTGTCCAGTGATGCTCATAGTGGAGACGGGAAGAATATTTTAGTGAAGTGTCCTTTGCTAACTCCCTCCAGAGGTTGGCAGATGGTTTTCACCCTGACTTCACAACACAAGGCAATGTTGGTTCAGCTTTGGCCCCTCTATGCACCTGCTTCTTTCAGTGCTGTTATTTGTGCCATAAATCTTGCAGAGTGCCCATATTAACTAGTTTGTGTTGCCTCCCTCAGTCCTGCACCCTTCCTACTACCTGGTATAACACACACTGGCTCACATTGATAGGCACCTGACTGAGGACACACAAAGCCTCTAAACTCTGTAGCACATTGGATTCTGTTAAAGCTTCACAAAGTCAGGTTACTGTAACTCACAGTAAACTGTCCAGATGTCAGCCAGTGGTTCTTCTACATGCAGCTCATTTGTGCTTCTGTTTCTATCAAGAGTTAAAGACTGAGATCTGAATTAAGCTACTGTCTCCAGAATTGCTTTGCCCACTTCTTTAGTTGCCTTCCTACATTTTTTAATGTTTCTTTATTTGTTTTTTATCTTGTTAAAACACAAGTATTGTCATACTCGTTTTCAAAATAAGAGTTGAGAGGATATGAATCTGGTGACAATGGAGGATGAAAAAGTGGGGATTTTGTGGTTTAAAAAAAATAACGTTTTACATTTTTATCTTTTTTTTTGTTTAATAAGTGTAAGGGATGTGTGTGTGTGTGTGTGTGTGTGTGTGTGTGTGTGTGTGTGTGTGTGTGTGTGTGTGTGTGTGTGTGTGTGTGTAGGACTGAGAGAGTGTGTGTTTCTGGTGCGCACATGATGCATGTCTGTTTGGGTGACAGGTTGATGCTTGTTTCACCTCTTGCGTGTAATTACTATTTACCATATCATAAACTGTATGAATGGCCTGTATAATACAAAGACAAGGAGTATACAAAATTAATACAAAAAATAAAAAATTTGAGTATAAAAACTGAACGCTATCGCTGATATTTAGTCATCGTTACTGGTGGAAAGATGGGCGGCATCACGGCGCCCCAACAGTGAAGCAAAAACCTCCCGGTCGCCCCTGGTGGCTGGCTGCAGTATAGCTCATAAACCCCGAGCTGACCCGAGCCCGCCATGTTGGTGGATGGTACATTGGCCAAACTAAAAAATAAAAGTACACGTCAAATAAAATTTCCCCAAAGCTGGTTTCAGTAATTTAAGGTATTTCTTATCACGCTGTTTGCACGCTGCAAGTGTCCATTGTTCTGATAAGTTTGGTTCTCCCGCCGATACCTGTCTGCCTCTTCACTCAAACTAATAGCCGATAACCTTTGTTCCACGTCAAAGCCTCCTCCATCTAAACCAAAAGCGAGAAATACCAGCAGTAAATTTGAATGGAGCATTTCTAAATTATTTTATTTCTATTATAAGTTAAGCAACAGTAAATAATCTTAATACTAGTCCCGTCACTGGTTACATTACATTTTTGCGAATATTACCAAATAAAAAGCTCGTACAGTATATTACACTGCTTCTAACTGGCTTGTTTACAGAGTTGGGTACATTAAAGAGATTACTATAAAGAGACATATCGATATACAAAAAAGCTGAATTACGGCTATAACCAAGGAACCAACAGTAGTGGAGTAAATGCTTCGGGGAACTGTTTTTAGCGATGCACCAGATGTACTTCCGGTCCACATGTAAACGTTACAGCGTGATTTATACATAGACGATAACTATCAGAGTACATTGAACCAGTGACCGTTACCGTTGACTTTTCAGCGTCTGTCTTTAAACATGAAGCTGCTCACGCACAACATGTTGACGTCTCACGTGAAGGGAGTCACTAAAGGATACCCGCTGCTCATCAAGGTAGCTACATGGCTAATGCTAACACTGCTGACGGTTTTCCTTTAAAATCTCACGTGTATCTTTGTACATGTTATCGTTGAGTGTTTGGAAGAGATTCTCTTACAACTTGTGACTAAATACCTAGTTAATAAATACCTAACTAGAGGTTAACAAGCTAGCAGCAGGAAAGAAACACAACTTCCTCTCCTCATACTGCCGAAATAAACAGATACATAGAGACTCTATTAGAATTACACCTGCAGCTTTGTGTCTAGACATATATTTGTCAAATTCCTCATAATGTGCTATTGGCCTCACAAAATATATTTTGAATCAATATCTCCATATTTAATATTTTGAAACTTCTGTGTTCAAATCACACACCCTATATGCTACTTAGTGCAATATATTTGCCATTTAATTTGAGTTTCTGAATTAACAATGTGACATACAGGATATGCTCTATAGTGCCCTCATAGCTTCCCACAATGTCAATAGCATGTAAACTACAGTTTTTACTAAACATCCTAAAGTGCAGTGCTTTGGATTTTGATAATGTGTTAACTACACTTATGTGACGCCATACTGTACCTGTCAGTGATGAAAAATAATAATGTGTAGATAATCTCAATTTAGTAGTAAACTATTAGGTGTTGTTATGTTGGGAACGAGGCAGAGGAAGTGATTTTTGAACACAGCCATAATGTGTGGGGAAGGACCCTGAGTGTCTACACTAATAGATTGTTTTCTCCTGATGTTTTCTTTATGCAGGCCACTGAGGTGAAAATGAATGAGGTGGAGTTCAACCCTCAGTTTGTCAGCAGAATGATCCCCAAACTGGAGTGGAGCGCTCTGGTCCAGGCTGCAGAGGGGGTGAGTCAAACTGCACCAGAGACTGTCCAGACTGTCAGAAGACATCACATTATATGCATGAATACCAATATATCAAATCCAGTTTTGGAGCATTCCAGAGAGACACGGATAAACGCTGCTGTTGCGTATCTCAATAAGCAAGGATATTCGTCAATTTGGAACAATCCATCAATTCGAATGGGGGGAAAAACTATCCTGTGGGAATCATGGTTGGATAAGAATATTAGGAAAGTTAGTGATTTGTGATTAGCAGACATTTTATGATCCTTCAAAGAACTCATGGATGATTTTGGTTTAACAGACAAGAGGGAATTTTGGTGATAATCTACAAATTAGGAGCTGATAAAAGAATTTGGGAGTTTTTAGTTAAAGGAGAACATTATATATTATTCTATTTTCATTTGCCTAGGAGTGCCTCAGTTTTTTATGAAATTATGGCACTCAGAAATTAACACTCTGTATGGTAAATAATCTTAATTCAAACATAAGAAGATATATGGAAGAACAGTGGCTGATGCCGGGTGGCCAGTGGGTAAATTTACACACAAAAACATTATACACAGGTATTATTATACACCAGTTAAACTTCAAAAATGGGACTCGTGGATGATCATTACTGTTGGATGTGTCTAAAGGAAGAAGTTAATTTTTTTCATTTAATGTGGGATTGTTCTTTTGTTTCTCCTAACTGGAGACAAGTAGACAAAAGTATTGGAGTGGCATAAACCATCAGGTATATCCAAACAAGAAATTTGGAGTTGCATTGGTCGGCTTTATTGGCCCTTTGAGGATTTTTTGGACTTGACCCCCCAGTAAACAGTATTTCATTACAGGTGTGCTGGTTATTGTGACGTTGTGTTTTTGTTCAGTTTCTTGTTCACCAGGAGAATATGTCATCGTCTCTTTTTCCTCCCAGCCACATCTACTTAATAATTTACAGCTGCCCAGTTTGAACACTTGTCTCTTTTCCTTCTATAGTTGGGTCATCGGCAAGACCTGCCAGGTGAGCTGGTGCCAGAATATGAGAAAAACGAAGAGTTCCTGAAGAAAGTGCACAGAGTGCTATTAGAGGTAAGGAGCTCGCAGTCATTCCTGTCAGTACTGGTGGGAGTTTTTTTTTACTGCAATGGTACCTATTACTGCAGTATGTAGTGTTTAGGGCTGCAACTAACTGCTGTTTTCATTATCAATTAATCTGCCCGTTGTTTTCTGAATTTTTTTGGTCCTTAAAATGTCAGAAAAAAGTTAAAAAGGCTTTGGTGACGTCATCAAATGTCTTGTTTTCTACGATCAACAGTCCAAACGCCAAAGATATTTAGTTTACAATAATATAAAAAAGAGAAAAATAGCAAATTCTCATATTGGAGAAGCTGGAACCAGAGAATGTTCAGTCATAAAAATTACTTAAATTATTATTGATTATCAAAGTAGATTTTTCTGTTGATCGACTAACCAATTAATAGACTAATCGCTGCAGCTCTAGTTCTTTTCCCCATGGTAATAAACATCTTGTTCTAACACAAGTCTGAGACCATCTTTCACAGAGTGCCTTGGTCGACCATCTCTCCATTCTTGATATTATTTACCACGTGTGTCCCAGCAGTGTTTTCTATTCTTGTTTCACTTAACACAGTGAATCATTGTGATAATTATGGGATGTCTTTGTGTAGAAGACTTAAATACACATTTTGGTTCAGACTAAAACAGCTTTCAATATTCACTCTCACACAGCAACATAGAAAGGTACACTGTGTACTTGTCATCCTGTTTCTACTACTGGAAACAGCAATTAGCAACAAAGCTTTCATGCAGTCGTGTCCATTCAGTGGAGGAGAGTGCCATTTTTGTAGAGATCAAACATAGCGACTATAACATAGCTTTAGACATTATTATAACCCCAATATGTACGCTACATTCCAAAACCATTGGCATTAATGGTAAATGGACTGCACTCATACAGCACTAGCCTCCCGCTGTGTCAGCCTGAGCTTTCCACAACATTGTGGAGCCTGGCTGCAGGGATTTGCTCCCATTCAGCCACAAGAGCGTTAGTGAAGTCCAACACTGATGTTAGGTGATAAGGTCTGACATGCAGTCGGTGTTCCGGTTCATCTCGAAGGTGCTGGGTGAGGTTGAGGTCAGGACTCTGTGCAGGCCAGTCAAGTTCTTGCACAACAGACTCAGGGGGCTTTGGAGATCATCTTGCCCTGGGCACGAGCAAGACACACGGCTGGCCTGCTTTTGAGGGCTAACAAATGTGTATGATGCATTTCCTCCCTCATAAAACACTAGCAAAATCAATTTTTAATAAATATTTTCAATCCTGTTGACATCAATCACCTGTAGATCATTTGATCTGCGTATTGCATGCACAGGATAAACAAAACGTCTCCATCGCGTTAGTGGTGGTCAGAAACTCCACAGGGTACCTTCAACTTCATTTGGTCTTTATGGTTACGTACGGGATAAAAAAAAATACCACAATACAGAGTTACAGACAAACGTCTTGGCAAGATTCAGGTAGTGGCCTCACACAGACTTCATGTGATGTTGATGAGGGACTGGTCACCTCAGATACAGATGACCTTGTATCCTTGACCTTGTAAAATACCTTGTACTTTAATTAAAAATCAGTATATTGTTGTTGAAATGAAGCACAGACAAGTTCAAGATAATTACAGCAAAAGTGGCCCAGTAGCGGGCCACTGCCCAGGGGTTGGGAACCAGTGGTTTAAAATATCATTGTATGCTGTAGCATTAAAGATTTCCCTTAAAGTTAACTGAGGGGCCTGGGCAAAACCAGCCCCCAGACCAAAAGTATGACAACAGTGGTGTCCGTATACTTTTGTTCAATGGCGACATCTAGTGGTGGCCTCAAACCTCCTGTCCTTTCTGGGCTGTGTGCGTGTGTTGCAGGTGGAGGTGATAGAGGGCTGTCTGCAGTGCCCTGAATCAGGACGAGAGTTCCCGATCTCCAGAGGAATCCCCAACATGCTGCTGAGCGAAGACGAGGTTTAGTCGGCACCAGTGTTTCTCACACACATCCTCTCGCCAAACTGTCACTCAGATGGGACTGTGGGTGTTCAGAGAGAGGGAGAAGAGAAAGGATGGACTCTGGTTTAAGTTGGTGCTGTGGGAAAATAGGCCACACTGTTCGGTTGATTGTAGTTATGACATTTAAGTGGCTGATGCTGCCATCGGAGGAAAAACATTTGAAGAATAACAGATGGAAATGTTCCCCGAGAGTAACCCCCTGTGGTTTTATCTGTATTTATTTTTGTAACTGTTGGGCTCTTTCTTTTTTGTTTTTCAATAAAACTGTCCTGATTTCCATGACAGCCAAAATTGTTTTAGGTTTTTGTGGAAAATATGGGATTCACTTATATTACAGACATGCTAAAATATAACCCTGAGGCTCCATGAGTGAGAGGCAGGCTCTGAACCCCATCGCGCCCTCTCTCAGGGTTTAAGAAAGTGCTGAGGTCCAGATGACGTGGCAGTGGCTTGTCTATATTTGGCTTTGAGGAAAAGAGGCAGAAAAAGCAGGCAGGCTAGAAGTTGTTTTTGAGGAAGTCTCTTTTTGTTTTTTCTTTTTTTTTGCCTTTATGCCACACATTACAGCACACACACACACACACGACACCCCACCTGGGCGGGCTGCTGTGATCTGAGATGCCCTATGTTGTGTCTGATCCTTTTAAGATTGCTGAAAGAAAGAGTTGAGGCCCTCATAGACACATTAAGTGTGTTTCCATTCGTTTCTGGCTGTCTAAGATGGAGCAGCAGCAGTCAAGTTGGAACAGGAGGCTGTGTGTTCGCAGGCGGTGTTATCATTTTTAGAAACCTTGCCAGGACGGATGATGAAGTGGGGGGTTTGTCCTGACCAGAAGCCTCGAGGCAGCCTGAGTCTCTCCTACCTTTCCCTTCTACTTACAGCAATTACAGGCCTGCACCCGCAACTATAATAACGGTATAATGGGATGGCAGCAGAGCAGCAATAAAAGCCACCCCTGACAGATTAACAGTCCTCTCCAAGTTCTGAGCTGTAATTAACAATGAGACTGAAGAGGAACAGAGAGGAAAGAAAGGGCCTAGATTGAAAGCTGGAAAAGATAAAGATAAAAAGGGATGGGCTGTGGAGTGATTTAATGAAATTAGGATAAGCCTTAAACTGTCGGCCTCTAAGCTGAAAATCACACCGAGACTTTACTAAAGCTGCATTTTGAAATCACTGTAATGGCCTGATACGTCTTATTTAATTCTTCATCTTCAATTTATCATTTTGATGTTTAAAGATGTAGTTTGACATTTTGGGGAATATACTTCTTGGATTTTTTGTCTGTTTAATTAATATGACAGATTGTTAGCTTAGCTAGGTAAAAAGACTGGAAACAGCTAGCCTGGCTCCATCCAAAGGAAACAAAATCCACCTACCAGCACCTCTAAAGTGCACTAATTAACACGTTATATCTCATTTGTTTATGACCTACAAAAATCGAAGTATAAAAACAATTCATGATTTTATGGGCAGATACGTGCCAGACCATTTCTTGGCTGGGACCAGTAACTTCCTCTGGAGTCTCAACTGGTGTTTTTGTCTGGCACATAACTCCCTTTACACTGCAAATAATTATGTTTACACTTTGCTTTTTGTATGGATTAAACAAACAAGATATAATGTGTTTAATTAGTGAGCTTTAGAGGTGCTGGATGGTAGATTTTGTTACCTTTGGACGTAGTCAGGCTAGCTGTTTCCCCCTGTTCTCAGTGTTTATGCTAAGCTAAGCTAACCGGCTGCTGGCTCTAAGCTAGCTTCATATTTACTGTACAGACATGAGAGTGATAAATGATCAATCTTCTCATCTTACTCCTTATAAGAAAGTGAATAAGTATATTTCCCAAAATGTCCAACTATTCCTTTAAGCCTGATATGTCCTCAGGGGATGTTTACCTGCGGAGAGAGGGTGGTGCAAGCATTTTTGTGGAGAGAAGAAATTGCTAAATGTGCGTGTGCCTCCTCTGGTTGGAGGAAGATGGCTCTTGCCTACATAATCACACACTCCCTTCACGTTGGTGGCAACCCGCCCCACCATCACCACCACCACCACCACCACCGCTCTCACATCCAGTCCCTCCCTCCTCCACCTCTTTCTGTCTGGAGCTCTGTGCATGTCTCTCAGAGGATCTGCAGAATAATGGAGTCGCATCATGCAGCAGGTCTCAATGTTTTCAGAAGAGCTTTCAGCCCAGCAGACATCAGGCTGGAGCTCATTTAAACCGGAGATCTGTAATTTACTGTAAAGTTTCCCGTCTTTTTTTTATAATTCACAGCACAAGGACTTCTTTCATATATTTTTCTGCGTCATGTCTTTTTATGTCGTCTGACCTTTTCCGTGTTTTGATGTTTATATGAGGGGGATTAACAGGCCCACCATGGTTTTTCCAACATAAATCAACACTTCCTACGTTTTAGTGCAGGCTACTTTCTGTTTACTTCTAACAGGGACTGGGAGGATCTCACTGGGTTTTTTTAAAGCTGTAACTAGATTTTCTGAAAGCGGGTATGGGCCAAGTTTTTGCTCCACAGATGGGTCATTCGGAGGTAAAAGCACGGGAACCATGCTGCTTCAGATGAAGTGAGCCGCTCAGGTTTTTGTTTTGAGGATTTGCGACATGGGCTGAGCTCCTGCGATGACTCTTTTTCTCCTGACAGCTGTTGAATTATCCGAGGATGGACGACGGAAAAAGGAGACGGATAAAACTCTAACTTATCGGTTAGACTGTAATTAAATATCTTCACCTTTACACGCGGAAAAGCCGACACGGGACAACACCGGGGCTTTTGAGCGTCAGTCAAATTTCCAGTCACTAAATTTGAGGTTTTTACCGTGGAGTTTGGTTGTAGTGTGATATCTTTTGGCGAGTAGAAGCGGTTTTCCTAGTGCTGATCTGCTTTTTTTCATAAAAATTGTTCCTTTTAGATTTAATAACTTAAATTTAGACTAAAGAATAAATGACAATGCGTCCATGTGTATCTGGTGTTAAAATGTGCAGGCGCATGTGTGAACAATGTTATATAATTACCTTTGCAGAATAAATGTGAAGTCAGCAGATGTGGTTTTCTTTTTCCACAGAAAGTGGTTTTGACCAAAATAACCTGTGAGAACTGGATAGTGGAAAAAAAATTTGCGTTTTTATTTTATTCAAGTAATTTTGGAGACATCGGTTTTAACTTGTAAACCACTTTACGCACACATTTCTTCATGCTTGGTTTTGGGACTCCGCTTTAGTTACAGTCCACCACAGTGACCTTAATTGTTTCGGCCGTTCAGGGAGTATCTCTGTCCCTCTGTCTCCTCACCCGACAATGTGGCTCCCCCGCCTTGCGCTGCTGCTGCTGCTGCTCCGGTTCTCCGGTGTTTTGCTGGTGGACGGGTTCAACACGTGCCAGTCAATCAACCTGGACAAGCAGAAGTCCCGGCGCATCGAGGCGGTCCGCGGGCAGATCCTCAGCAAGCTCCGCATCCGCAGCCCGCCGGATGAGGACGAGGACCCGCCGTCTGGCTCGGTGCCCCCGGAGGTCGTGCTGCTCTACAACAGCACGCGGGAGCTGCTGAAGGAGCGCGCGCGTCTGGCCGAGTCCGCGTACGAGCGCGAGAGCAGCGAGGAGGATTATTATGCCAAAGAGGTGCAAAGGATTGACATGCTGCCCCCCCGCACCGACACAAGTGAGTCCATGTATGATGTATGGCAGGGGTTGGTCAATGTGTTCCTTAGGGGTCACTGAAGGGGGGACCAGGGCTTCCAAGAAGAACCTACTAGTGATTATCCAATATAATGGTCCCCAACTTTTTGTTTTTGGATTGTGACTCTTGAATAAAGCAATTAACCAGAGTTCAGATCCTAAGTAAAAAAACGTCTTGCATTCAAAGTGTTTCTAAAGTAATAGTACAGAAGATGAGCAGCAGAAGTAAAACACAGAACTGCAGGTGCAAAATGGTCCATTCAATGCTGATGCATTGATGCAGAAGCACCACTTTAATGTATCTGGCCCAGGTGGTTCCACCTCTTGACTGCTTTGTATGTGGCCAGGTAGTTCAGCCTGTAGCAATGCACTATGCAGTATTTCATAAGGTTAATACGTGTTGTATGTGAAATATTTTATCTGCAGGGTAACTAATATCTCAAGCTGTCAGATACTGTAAATGGAGTACAAAGTACAATATTTCTCTCTGAAATGGAGAAGAGTCGAGCTAAAGTACCAGTACCTTAGAATTTCACTTAATTACAGTATTTGTACAGATAAATACATCAACAGACCTATTGATTATCATTGTCCATTTAAACCTGGATACTGCTGGGAGCTACTACTGTACTGTCTCCACCCCCCATATAATAGAAGCAGTGGTGTTTGGGAAAATGAGGAAGTTACTGTAGATGTACCGCTGAACAAGGCATCGATTCTCTGACGCCTTCAGAGCAGCTTTACAAACTACCAGACTCAAAGAAACAAAACTTGATCATGGACCTTATTTGGGATATTTTAAGATTAATAGCGCTGAATACTACTGTCCATGGTACATGATTACATAACTGTCTAGTTGGGAGGTGATGTTTCACACAGGAAAACCCTTGAACGCAACAATTACCCATATATTAAACATAGGACCAGACACATTTACTCACTACGCCCAAACATATAATTTAGTTTGAGACACTCATCAGCAGTAATTATGTCCGAGACAATGCATCACAGCGCTGTTTTAACCAATAGTATAAATACAACATGGTCAAAGAAGGCACGCTGTTGGATCATTAGTCATCCTTTACGCTCTGTTTTCTTCATCCAGATGCGGTTCAGCCAGTAGCTCCCAACCCCCACTACAGAGTCGTCCACTTCGATGTCAGCGGAGTGGACCTGACCAACAGCACCCTGGTCAAGGCTGAGTTCAGGATCTTCAGAGCTCCCAACCCGCAGGCCCGGGCATCCGAGCAGAGAGTGGAGATCTATCAGGTAAACAGCAGTACGACATGGAGGGATACGGCTCAACGTGAGAGCACGACGACTAAACACAGTTCATCTTTTTATCCCTTTGACGGCAGCAGATCCAACAAACGAGCTTGTAATTAGCCATATCGGTGAGAGACAATGGGATTGCTGTGTCTTTTTAAGCTTTTACATCCAAATAAACCCTTTTTTCACCCCCCCGGGTAGGAAGGAGACACTTAATCTGTGCACCTTTAAAGTCACTTCTGGCCCCATTTTGTCCCCCTTCATTATAAAACAAGCCGACCCAGGAGTTGTTTCTTACTCACTTGATTCTTCTTGATGTTCATGCGTGTATGTAAAGTGTGAACAGAAATACCATTTAAAATAGTTTTTTTGTGTAGATTTTTCCCTTCAGGATTTTGGGCATCAGGCCAACAAGACTATAATGACACTAAATCTTCACCAATGAAGTTCTGTTTATATTTTTGGCTAGAGGGAGATATTTTACACCTCTTACAGAAAAATGTCTGCCACAGGAAAGCAAGTTAACATAATTTACACGCCTGATGAAAGGTTTGCAGGTTATTATTGGTTTTTATGACAAACAGTTATGCTCTATGTCGTTCATGTGTTATATAAAAAGGAAGGAAGATGAACTCACTGCCCCCTTTTTGAAATGATAATATTTACTGTACGTCAGCTCCATCACTGGCTTGTCTTTGTGTGTGTGTGTGTGTGTGTGTGTGTGTGTGTGTGTGTGTGTGTGTGTCAGCTGCTGAAGCCGGATGAAGAGAGCACCTCCACCCAACGTTATATTGACTCCCGCACCGTTCAGCCGAAAGCGAAGGGAGCCTGGATCTCTGTGGAGGTCACCGAAACCATCAAGGACTGGGTGTCAGATCCAGGTCAGCCTCGGCACTAGCGAGCCCTTATACAGTGTTTGCGAACGCCATCTTCATCAGTTAACCTCAATGTGTGTCCTTCTCTGTCTCCTCTTCCACTGGTCAGAGAACAATCTTGGCCTGAAGTTGGGCGTCCACTGTCCCTGCTGCACCTTCGTCCCGTCCACCAACAACATTGTTCCCAATAAGAGTGAGGAGCTGGAGGCTCTCTTTGCAGGTTAGTTGCAGTTCTTTTTGTTTTCACTGCTTATCACGCTAGCCATAGCATAAGCAGAGTGGATGAGTAGAGCAGCTTTCTAAGGCTTGGATTAACCGCCTCAGTGACACTGAACCATAAACTGTATTTATATTTAAAGTAAGAATGAAATAACAATGACTTCAGCTCACTAAGAATGGTCTATCCATGATTTAATAAAGTGTTTTTATATTCATTATCAGAGTGCCTCAGGCACATTTTTGACTGCCTACCACACCATGGACACCATTCTTAGTAAGCTGGACAGCCATTGTTTTTTCATTCTTACTCTACCATTGGCCCTGTCCTTGAAGAGGACCTGGTTTTTTACTTAATTTTTTACTTCTTTACTTCAGTAATACGAACACTGTTGTTCTTGATCCAGTGCAGCACTCCCTATATTTTATTTCTCTGTATTTATATTTAGAGTCGAGAGGAAATGTTCCCACCTCTTACAGACAAATGCTGAGTTTAAACTCCTGTTCCAGACAAGCTGGTTCATGTCCTGGATAGAGACGTTCAGGGATTTCAGATTCAGCCTGAACATTTTAGACTGTCCTGAGGGCTGCAGCATGTTTCTGTAGATGTTGGTTGTTTGTGGATGAACGTTATTTGTATTGGGGCTACATGTGAAAATTAGCTGTTAAACTAACCGCATAAACATAAACAAATACATAAATAAATGCGATGGTCAGTGTGCTAAAGATTTGATGAACTAAAAATGTGAAGTTAAACTTAGTTTTATCCCAGTGGCCTCAGAGATGAGAAATCTAACAGGTTGGTTGTAAATGGCTTTATGAGGTCATTAAAAGCACTTGGGGGAGATTTATCAGCACAGCAATAATCCTGCAGGTCACAAAACACAAACACAAAGTGGAGACTCTTCTGTGAGGCGCCTCGAAAATTATTCATGAATCACTTACACACTATCATACAGGAATAATGGAGAAACTGTTCTTCCACACACTGTGAATCTATTGAATGTCAAATGGCCTGCGTTGCTTAATTTAGGCCCCAAATTAATGCACTTTCCTCTGGATTTACACGCAGCGGAGCCAAGTTTTTTTTTTTAACAACTTGGAAAAACTTTTGATACTGATGTAAGCAGGGGCTTGTTTTGAGCTCTTGTGCTTCTGTAGGCCACGACAAACTAGAAAAACCATGAAATCAGGCCGTCAGACAGAAATACATACATGATACAGTTGTTTGTAGGCCAGGACTATGTACTGTAATATTTGTTCAGTAACAATAAAGAATTATAGAACATAAAAATTTGCCTTCTCAGAGTGTAAAAACGATAGCTGCGTTCATGAACAGAATCTGTGAATTTCTGGTTATTACTGTAAATGAACGACCACATTTTTCTGTCATCGAAATTGTGCAAACTGAATTCAAAAGTATTAACTCACTAGTTCCCAACCCCTTTGGCTTGTGACCCTTTAAAGTGCAGCAATATCTGCTCACAAGCCCTTGTCACAGATTGTATATATCGTGAGTTATGAGCAGTTTCACTAATGAGTGACGTTCCCATCTCAGATTGTTTCATTCAAATAGTTTTTATAAGCCTCAAGATGGAAAACTATCCAGTGTTTAGAGAAAGTTTTTCTTATTTCCTTTCGTGTTAGTCATTGTGTGACCCTTCAGGTTTGTCCTGCAACCTCTTGTGGGTCCCAACCCCCAGGTTGAGAACCACTGTATCAACTGTTACACTACTTTCCATGCTATAGGTGTGGATGATGAGAAGCTTCGTCAGATAAGAAAGCCCGGTCCGGTTAAAGGCCAGGCAGATTTCAGCACCAAGACGCCACACCTCATCCTCACCGTGCTGCCCAGTGACAGGGTGGACAACCCAGCCAAGAAGAACCGCAAGAAGAGGGCAGCCGCCACAGACACCAAAACCTGCTCCCGGTAGGCCACCAACCAGCCGCAAGTGTGTGTGGTTGTGTGTGACTGACTGACAGCACTGACATTCCTCCAGGATTTGTAGTTTCATGATTGTGAAATCTGGTTGTGGTGGGTGGTGGATTCCAGCTGTTTTTTTTTCTCCTGACCCAAAACTCATTTTGCATACTATTGTGTGGCAAAACTAACAATATTGACCCTGTGTTTAGACTGCAGGCCAACAGCCGTGCAGTGTTTTATTTAGACTACCTCACGCTGCAGGGGAAAACTCTGGCAGCTTTGTATAGTTATTACCTTGTGATGGCTGGTTCTTCAATGGTGACCCGTTGTCATTTTCCCATGACCCAACTTTGGGCCCTTGCCCCAGACCTTGAGAAGCAGGATGGGAGTTTAAATATTTCTCTGTTTATGTTGTGTCTCAGCGGCTCAGACCAGGGCTGCTGCCTGCGCTCGCTCTACATTGACTTCAGGCGTGACCTCAACTGGAAGTGGATCCATGAGCCCAAAGGTTACAAAGCCAACTTCTGTGCCGGCAATTGTCCTTACATCTGGAGTGCCAACAACCACTATAACATGGTAAGTCGGGTCATCTATTTCTGTAAGATGACATATGAGCAGGGCTGGGTATTGAATCTCATACTTCCAACATCCAGCATGTGTCTGTAGCACCAAGTAAAGAAAACTGTGAAGCACCAAAAGCTTTTTTGATCAAACAGTTCATGATGATCCTATTTTAGACTTTTAGATTTTTATTTAAGCAAAATAAAATATGGCTGTTGCATGCTTGTGTTAAGTCAAAAATCAACATTTGAGAAATTTGGCTTTTGCAAAAAAAAAAGTTGTTTTGTAGAATTATTTTATATTTGTTAAAGTACAGTATCGAATAAACTATTGTTTTGGTCTTTTACCAAAACTCAGGTATTGTACCGACATTAGTATCAAAATATGACACACAAACCTTGTTATGTCTGGTTTTGTCAGAAACTCAGTAGTTCATTTTGCGACCATCTACATCTCTGTGAAACACACCACCACAACCAAAAATACCAGTTTTAACCAGTCAGACTAATGAGACCACCCTTTCTAGTAAGCTTTAAAAATTATATTTTGCTGCAGTCTTGAGATTCAGGACCCTTTTTTTTCTTTCTTCTTTTTGCTTAATAATTTAACTTCCAGCCAGACTTCAATGTACAGAAACTTTGAAATGTGGGTGACATTGGCCCTTAAATTAGCTTAAAGTGCATTGTTTGTGGCGGCTAAACACCATAGTTAACTTACATTGGTTAACCCTAGCGTCATAAATGTCCCCTGTCACCTCGCAGAAGCCTGTTTCTGACCATATAGACTCATAGCTTATGGCTTGGCCTGTAGCCACACTGACGTGTCCGAATGTCTGATGGACCTTTTCTTCCTTTATAGCCCTCATTATTATATAGATGTGAAAGATTTTCACATTTATTTGACACCTAAGCTCGCCGCTAAGAGATTTTTTGCTGCTTAATTTGCTTGGTTCTTAAGTTTGATGGAGTTTGGCAGCTTTTGTTGTACATGTTAAAGTATTTAAAGAGAAATAAGGAAAGACACTGACAGATGGGTTATAGGATATAGTGAATGCACAGCAATTGAAGTTAAAATCGCTTGCTTCATTTGGACTGTGTGGGAGTGGTTTGATCAGATTTGATCGAAGAAATAGTTCGACATTTCGGGAAATACGCTTATTCATTTTCTTGCTTGTTAGCTTAGCTTAGCACAAAGACTGGAAACGGGGAAAGTTACTGCACCTGGCCAGTAATCTGGCACATAACTCCCCGTGAAAAACACAACTTGTCATTTTTACGTTTCAGGTTTTGTCTCAACTGTTTCCCCGTTTCCAGTCGTTATGCTAAGCTAAGCTAACCGGCTGCTGGCGGTAGCTTCATATTTATCGCACAGACATGAATGGTATCAATCTTCTCATCTAACTCTCCGTAAGAGAGTGAGAATATTTCCCAAAATGTCAAACTATTCCTTTAACCTGGCAACATAAGCAAACAACCCCACAGCTGTCTTCACATTTTGATTCATATCTTGCTAAGTCCTGATTGGTGTACAATGTACATGACATCATCTTTTTCCCAACTGAGCCACTACATACCAGTGAGAAGAGCAAAGATGAAACACAAATACAGAAAGTCTCTCGTGGAAAACCAAAACTGCTCTAACTTTGGCAAAAAATTGTGTGCATGTAGGAACTCATCACTCACAGTAACAAACTGATTGAGAAAATAAGCTTTCAGGGGCTTTAACACTCCTTTCTTTCTTCAGATCCTGCCCCTGTACAACAAGCTGAACCCCGAGGCCTCCGCCTCGCCCTGCTGCGTTCCTCAGGACCTGGAGCCCCTCACCATTATGTACTTCATAGGCCGCACGCCACGTGTTGAGCAACTCTCCAACATGGTCGTCAAATCCTGCAAGTGCCGCTGAGTTCAGAGGAAGAGGTGAGGGAGGCAAAGAGGAGAACTATTATAGGACCAAAACTACAAACTGCTTCGTTCAGGGGGGAAATAAAAATGAGAGGACAGATGGATCCTTTGTTCAATAATCTTCACCTTTAGCAGACTTGTGAGATGTTATATTTTTATGCTGCCTGACTCAAATATCAGGATTTTGCTCTTTACAGGCATTTTTCTTCATTCTCTGGAACTTTCCGTTTGATATAGGACACTGTAAATATGACGACATAGCTGTATTAAACCTGTACTTGGATATTAAAGGGGGTGTTGTGTGATTTGGCCACATTTGGTCTGCGTAAAAAGGATTCTTTTTTATCAGGATTTTGATTCCACCCCAGGTTGTATTCCTGCGGCCGTGGGCAGAGCGCAGCGAGCTAGACGTGTTCTTGTTTGCTTTGGGTTTGAAGGTGTTGATAGGAACGAGGCGGCGTGGAAAGGTTTGCAGGCGGAGATCTTAAGGCGAGGGAGGCAGGGAGCAGATAGAAAAGAGAGAGAGGAGCTGTGTCCAGGCAGAGGCCCTGCCAGCTCTCTGCGGTCCCGGGCTGAAATCTGCCTGGCGTAAACAGGATGTGAAAGATTTCCAGACACCGACCCGACCACTCACGGAACACTAGATTTAAATGCTCCCCTCATCTCCTCTGTCTCTCTCTCTCTCTCTCTCTCTCTCCCTCTCCCTCTCCCTGTTGCTCGAGGTTCTGGGATTTGTGGTGGGAGGAGAGAGGGAGAAAAGAGAGGCTTTGAAAATGAGACGTGGGATGATAGGGCTGTATTTGGAATGGCTACAAGTTTGGAAGGTGGTATTTTGCAGCCTTAGCAAATTTGTAACTATTTGGGTCTGGCTCAAACATTCAGTAATCATCATTTTCTGAATGTGCATTTATTATCTTATTGTGAAAAGCTGTTGACTCATTGCTATTCGCATGCTATGATTATATTTTATCATACCTATGTTTTACCATCAGCCTCACTGATTCACGCACGCACGCGCACACACACACACACACACACACACACAGTGTGTCTCTCTACACCCAAGTATCCACATTGACCACTTTTGATAGAATGTCTAAATGCTGAAAATAAAAAACATCCCCAGGGCTCATTTTAAATATAGGCTCTCTGGTATGCCAGTGGTTTGTGTGTGTGTGTGTATATGTGAGTGTGTGTGTGTGAGAGAGAGAAAGAGAGAGAGCAATTGGGTGTGCTGTGTGTGTGGCTGGTGAGGTCATGTGTGATGGCACTTTATTGTGATTGTGTGTGTGTGTGGGGGGGTTCTGTTTCTTCTTCTGTTTCTGTTCATCGTTTCTGTTCATCTCAATCCCAGAGAAACTGTTTTTCAGGATTTGCAGTTGTGGGATTCTTAAAGGGCCAGTTCCCAATTACAAAAATATGAATATAACTAGAAAAACTGCATTTCCTGCAGAAAATGCGTGGGAATGCTGAAAGCTGAAATTTATTTGCAAAACACTAAAGAAAATGCAGATATGTGAAAAAGTACGTTAAAGGCTGAAGGAGAAGTATTAGAAGTAGTAGAAACAGGCTGAAGTATTAGTAGAAGTAGTAGAAACAGGCTGAAGTANTATGGCACTCCTATGACTCCATAGTTGGAAATCAAGTGATAGAAACACACTGGTCAATGTTTACACTGAATTTATAGGGCAAAAGCTGAGGTCAAACTCAAGTAGGCTATGCTCAGACATGTGGTCCAACTGCCTAAACATCAGACAAAACTAGAAAAATTGCATTTCCTGCTGAAAATGCGTGGGAAAGCTGAAATTTATTTGCAAAACACTGCTGAAAATGCAGAAATGTGAAATTAATTGCCAGAATTTGAAGCACTGTTGAAAATGCAGACATGTGAAAAAGTACTTTAAAGGCTGAAGCAGAAGTAGCAGAAAAAAGCAGAAGTAGTAAATATCCCCACAAAGATAGAAAACCCAGTTTGTGTGTGTATTTGTGTGTGCAGTGTATTACTCTGTGTGTCTGTGTGAGTGAGAGAGAGAGAGAGAGAGACACAGGTAGGTTTGAATTTATTAACAGTTAAAAAGCACAGAGGTCACAACTGCCAAAAATAGCTCTACATCAATCCACCAATCAGAACAGAGGAACAAACTGATGGAGGTTTAATCAGTTTATCAACATCAGCTGTGTGTGTAAAAACATACAGGAGAAAAATAAATTGCAAAGCTTTGCTGAAAATGCAGAAATGTGAAGTTAATTTCCAGAATTGGAAGATGAACTGTAAGAGCAGAAACACATTGACACACATATATGCACACATGTGTTTCTCCTATATTGTATGGTTTAAAGGTCCATGATTTGAGTGATGGGATTTCCTACTGTAAGTGAATGTGTCATCTCAATCAGCTGTGTGTCCTCAGATCCAGTCAAAGGTTGCCATGGGAAGAGGCAATAGGCTTCACAGAAGACATTGATATATAATATGTTTACATACTCTTTAAAATATAGGAGCTGTCGCAAGTTGAAAACTCCTATCATCTGTGTTTAAGGTTACAGGCAAAACAGACACGCACACACACACACCAGTTGCTATGGTGACTGTGGCGCCCTGAGGGAGTGGAGGAGGGAGGGGCAGACTGCAACTTAGACAGGTCAGGCAGTGTGTATTTGTGTGTTAGTATCTGTATGTATTACTGTTTGTGTGTGTGGTGTATTACTGTGTGTGTGTGTGTGCGAGAGAGAGAGACAGAAGTAGGTTTGAATTAACTAACAGTTAAAAAGCACAGAGGTCACAACTGCCAAAAATAGCTCTACATCAATCCACCAATCAGAACAGAGGAACAAACTGATTGATGTTTAATCAGTTTATCAACATCAGCTGTGTGTGTAACTAACTGTTGCCTGAAAAGTGCTCAGTCACTGAGACAGAGAGAGAGAAACCTGTAAAAGTTTCACTTAATAAATCATAACTAAATCATATCTGGGAAATTTAACAAAGTGCTTACAGATCTAGTTTAATATGTGACGACATCCCCAATAACTATTGTCTCCGTTTAACTCTACCTCTGTCGGCAGGTTAAGCACAGCGGTTAGACTGCTGACTTTGGCACAGGAGACCAGGGTTCGATTCCAGGTGAGGGCAAGGTAGGATTTGCTCACCTAGAGAGTGAAGAGGTGCAACACAAATGCTACGGCAACGGGGAGCCAGGAAAACATTTAGGGGGGAGATATCATTATCTTCCCCACCTGAGGTTTTGGGTACCAAGCCCCAATAATAATAATAATAACAACCTATAGTAGAGAGGCTGATGATAACAATAAATAGACTAAGTGAAGTACTCTCTGATGTCCTAGAGTGATGCATATGTAACTCCAACAGGGTGAGCATGAGATGAGCAAGAAAAGATAGTAGCTGCTAACCGTTGTGGCCGATCTCTTTTTGTATTGTATCTGCAACGGAGGATCTAACATTCAATATTGTGACCTCTAGTGCTATTTACCACAGAGGTGTTAGCACAGTGACTTTGGTACAGGAGATCAGGGGTTCGATTCCTGGTCACATCTGTGTAGTTTAAAATATTTAGTAAAGGTGACATTGTTC
>LKNJ01005691.1:0-23538 GCA_002120245.1 Maccullochella peelii
TAGGCTCCAGCACCCCCGCGACCCTCTACAGGATAAGCGGTATAGATGATGGATGGATGAATTGAACTTGCACCAGACACACTGAAGTGCCTTGCTCCAGGGCAGGAAGCAGAGCGCTCGCCATTTAGTCCCTCTCACCCTCCACTAGAGGTGTGAACTATTAGTACACATGTAGCATGTAAGCATGTTAAGATATTCATATTTGGTCACAAGCTCTACAACTTATCGACTTTACTACTATCAGGATACTATGTATTGCACCAGCATGTGAGCACTTTGAGATGGCCTAAATACTTAATGTAAAGCAACTCCACTCCACATAAAGCCAACTAAAGACAGAAATGAAACAAATCAAACTGCCAACAGCTGGCTCAGACTGTAAAACACTTGTCAAAAATGGGATAGTTGTGGGTGAACAACAAGCAAGACGAGATGTTTACTGTCAGTTCTGAAGGACGTAAAGGACACAATCTGCATTTAGGCGAGGGAAAGAGAAATCCAATTTCACTGTGTATACCGCAGTCGCATTTTAATGTCAGACGTAAATGTACTCCAGCTGAATCATATCCAGAAGCAAACTGGATGTGAGATGAATGTTAAAGGGGCTATAAGTAAAACTGTTACCACAAAATGACCGCACCATATCTGCAGGGCTTTGATAAAGGCCTCTGCTGTAGTTAGCGAGCTTATTTGTCTCTTTAGGGACAATTTGACATTACTGTTTTGTGACAGTTACAGGCCACCGTAGCTCAAGGCGACAGGAGATGGGGTCAAAAAATGTCTGCTACAGTTCAACTGATTACATCAGTTTCTACTTAATGCCCCTTAACTCCAGGTGTAAGTAGAGTTGGTGTCTGTCTGTATGTCATTCTGTCAGTCCGTGCCTCTGTCCATGTAATCCCTACCTCCAGTCCTCTGCAGCGGTGAACCACAGGCGGTTGGCCTCTCTCTGTATGAGTCTGATCCCCACCACCTGTGAAGTCAAATGTTGACAGAGAATCACAAACCACATCAGAATACTAAAGAGGCCAGAGAGTGCCTTTATGAGAAAGAGAGAGGGAGATAAAGAGAGCAGGAGAGCATGTGTGTGTGTGTGTGTGTGCCTGTGTGTATTTGTGAGTGTTCTTGTCCTCATATTCCTGCACTATAAAAATTACAAGCTTGGCAAGGGCTTGTATTTTGCAGCAAGAATTATCACTCTTACTTCAGGGTATTTTTGTGCAACTATACTGCTGCTCCTTCTCTCGAATTCCACTAGTTTCACTTCAAATGACCTCTTTCAGGGAATAATCATAAAGTCTCCAAACAAAAAACTCAGAGACAGTTTCTCTCTTTTGAAGGAAACATCCTGAAACAATTCACATTATGCTGAGAGTCTGCAGTAGAGTAAGTTGACTGAAACTATCTTATGAGGCTGATAAGCTTTGATAGCAAATAAAATCCCTTGTCATTTTTTGAAGTGCGGGCCTATTATTCTTTTGCGTGTGCTCGTGTGAAGAAAGAGAATAGGAGATAAGGAGATAGAAATAGAGATAAAAGGCCAGTGCTGACTATAGCGGCTGGCCTGCACAGCTCTGTGGTTTCTGAAGGGTGTCTTGGCCTCTCATGCAAATGAGCTCCCATCTTATCAGCTCTCCACAACACCCAAGTTCAAATAACGAATACTTGGCCATAGTGGTCGGGTGCGCTTGATTTGGTCTGTCAAGCACACTGAAACCTCTAGAATAAAAAGCACTAAGCCGTAGTCGCAATGAGAGTCAGGCTTAATGAAGTGTGTGTAACCTCGACTGAAGAGATGTAATCTTTGTGCATAAAGATTCAGCATATATCAACAGTATTTCTCAGTAGTGTCACAGAGTTTCATTTTCTAGTCTGGTGTAAATTTAATGAACCACTAAGTGAAAGCTGCAATATGATCATGTAAACAGCACAGCATTGGACAAATTGTATATGTCTATGTAGTTCCATCTGTAAATCTGATGGTGATGAAAAGCTAATTATGCACACATGCACATCTGCTCTGCTGTAATTGCTACATTCATACTTATAGCTCATACTTATAGCTCATACTTATAGCTCATACTTTTTTTTATAAAATAAAGGGAATATGTTGTTGTCTATTTTGAATATATAAAATGGTGATAATTAGATTTTAAAAATATAGTTGTCAGCACAACACTTTGCAGTTTAATTATGTATTGTTTTGTTTTGTTGTTTATGTAGTGTTATGTAGAAAGACTGGTGCAGAGTATAATCAGCAGCTAATTTACATTTTCTTCACATTTTTCTCTTCACATTCTATTACACAAATTTAATCTGTGCTTGTTACAAGAGGACAACATAATGCTTGGAGACATTAAATCTGAGGGAACCTGATTTGCATCTTCAAAAAATAAATCTCTTTGTTGTTGTTGTTGTTGTTGTTGTTGTTGTTGTTGTTGTTATTGTTGGTAAAAAATGTGTGAAATCAAAAATGATTAATTTTATTCATGTTAGTGCTCAAAGCAAGATTTTATCAAATCCAGTAGTGGTGGCCACAGACTTCATGGGACAGGGGAAGAAAGGGTTAGAGTTCATTTTAGTGCCAAGATCACAACAACTTAGGACACCTGCTAAACATAAAGTGAACCATATCCAGTATTAGTCTGAATGGACCTCCATGAAATGCCCCATCGGAATAAACAACAAAAAGTGACACTTATTACAGTAATACTGTGCCATAACAAGGAGCCTTCAAGACAGCTCGAGGCCTATTCAACTTGATTCTAGGAGGGAGAAGAGTGGCCGACTATACTATCGAGTTCTGGATGTTGGCAGCAGAAAGTAAGAGGAATGCTTCCTCTCTCTACAGTGCTTTTTATTATCTACTTTCTGTTGTCATTAAAGATACATTAGTGGCTCTGGAGCCACCCTCCGACCTGGATTCTGCCATCGCCCTCGCCTTCCACATCGATGGGTGTCTCCAGGAGCGTAGAAGGGAGAGAGCCCTGTCATCCAGCCCCAGGGTCCGCTGCTACAACCCTCTCATTTTCCACTTTCACCTACGACCCCTTCTCCTAGCAACGCCCATGTACGCCCATTCAACTAGGCTCAGATTAGGAGATATAGCTGAAATCAGAAAACATCCCAGCAGTAAAACAGACATCAGATGTCATGTAGGATTGAAGAAAAATCTCAATAGGGACATTTTTATCTGCAGTGTGGACATAGTATAGAGCCTTCACTCTTAGTTGGTCTGATGTTTTATTCTTGCTTTTTAATCTTTTGCATTATCATTTTGCATTTGCATTATTACATGTCCTCTTTGTTATGCTACTACTGTCTATGCTATACTATCTTCCTGCTGCAGTCATCCCTTCTCCTCATGGCAATCATTTAACCTTAACCTTATCTTGAGATCACATAGACTGTTTTGCTGGTGTTATTGCTATTGAAACACCTACGTGAGGACACTAAGTCAATGTCAGTGTCATTTTCAGTGTGAGAGAATGTTATGTTTGCCCTCCCAGGCGCCCCTTTTCCCGTGACATTATCCAAATCCAGTTTGTTTACTAACAGAAAAAGCGTGGGCTTGAAAATGACTGAGTCATTGCTCTGCCCTGCTGATGAAGTGAGCAGATTGGAAATGGGAAGGTTAATGAGATTTTCACAAAGTGTCCGTCTAGCGGTTTGAACTCAGATTAAATTGACACACTCTGATTAAAATTAATTGACCTGTGAAATGAGTGTGTCCCTCAACAGTTAAGGATTGATAGATATCGCAGAGGGGTCGACAGGGAAGAAGACAGTGATGAAAAAAAGGGAAAATGAACTTAGTTTGGTTGGAAGTAAAGTAGAGAT
Source organism: Maccullochella peelii (assembly GCA_002120245.1). Lineage (NCBI taxonomy): Eukaryota > Metazoa > Chordata > Actinopteri > Centrarchiformes > Percichthyidae > Maccullochella > Maccullochella peelii. Next base: position 3,841 of record LKNJ01005691.1, read on the forward strand.
ATGGTAAGAGACAGTTCTAATGATTAAACAGGAGAGTGCTCTAGCATACAGTACTGTGCATGATGTATCATGAGTCTTGTCATTTGACTTTATCTGTTTTTTTGTCTGCATAGAGCTTTTATCTTAAACCTGCTCTAGACAAGATTTTAAGTAACAAGACTAAGAAGCTAGAGCCATGCTAGCGGCTCTGTGAGGCTGCAATTAGGCACAGCGGTGCTTTGAGCTAAATGCTAACATCAGCACACAATGACAATGCTAACATACTGATGTTAACCAGATTTAATGTTTGCCATGTTCACCATCTTAGTTTAGCATGTTAACCTGCTACAGGAAAAGTCAGCACATCACCAAAGTCTGTAGGTTTTATCAGGGCACCATGAATGTCTGCACCACAGCGAGAAAGGGGACAAGGGGATATGTCTTATATTGTTGCTTCTTGGTACATTTTCTGTTAAATTTTCTTGAGAAAAAAATAATAAAAGAATTTTAAAAGAATAGAAAGAATCATGGCTTAACATGCCTGTTTGTTGAAATGACAGCAAAAGCCACTAAAGAGGATGCTGTGTCTCACATATAGATCCACAAAGATGAAAACTGTGGCTGCATTGCATTCAGGCCCATTGGGTCCACAGTCAAAATGGTTTGTGTGCCTCCTCTACGGTAGATTTCTCCCTGATTGTTGAATGTCAGTGTAAAGTGGTGACTCCAGAAAGAAGCCTTTTACAGTAAAGATCCTACGAAATGGGTACTTGAACTTCTTTGAAAACTGCTACTTCCAGGAAAACTGCATATTCAGTGGAGACCTCATGCTGCACTAGTGGGTGTAACTTAAAAGTCCATCTAGTAAAGTAATATCAAATTCTTCAGCAATCTTACCTTCCTGTGTGTTATATCAAATCAAACTGATTTTCTCTCCATAACTAATAACTATCTATGGGAATAAAATATACACCAAACAACAAACGTGGACATACAACAAATGATAAATGTTTTTGAAACTGTGTTAAAGTGCAGAGATATAAAGTTGTGAATACATACTTATAATGTGAGCAAAGAAGCAGTGAATTTTGGGCCTGTTGTGTATTTCAGACTGCTGAAGTACTACTGGCATCATTAGACAGATTTTCTCCCATATGAGAAATCACAACTGTAATTGCAAACACGATCACATCATCATTTCTATCACATACAACTACAGTGAAAGTGTAGTAAAACAAAGATTTATAGAAACGTACTACTTCATAAAAATGCATATGAACAAAAAACAACAACTCTATGCTACTAAACAAAAAGAGTAGCTAATACAAAGTAAATGTGCAGATTCATTTTCACTCTATGGTCTGCATAGGAATTACATAATATTTTTTTGAATTATCATAATAGAACAGCTGACACATAGAAAGACTCATTTAGTCACTTGCAATTGTTGCTAAATCTTAATAAGACACTGTGTTGGATTTTGTTCCAAAATTACGTCATTTTGAAACAAAATCCAAGAGATTAAAAGTGACTACTCATTCAAGGTTCATGAAATAGTTTTTTCTTCTACTTTTCCTGTAACTGATACTTGATCATTTTGAGTCCACATACACATTATTCCATCAGCATTCAGCCTATGTGAGGATGAAACTGTCTAGTCTCCTATTATTATTGTAACAGCCCTGTGATTTCATCCCTGAGGTGAAACCCATTTTCCCGTCCCGAATGGCCCCTTTGTACAAAGTATTGACTGCAGATCATAGACTACAGTGTTGGGCTAATTCACTTTCAATTCAAAGTGATGGAAACTCTAATTGAACAACCATTAAGACAATAATGAGAAAGCTACTTCAGGAATTAACTGAACAGAAACAGAGTTGGGTATTTATTCTACGAAGAGGAAACAGTTTATCATATTGCTGATCAAATGTTTATCAGAAAGACCTTAACTGCTTAATTACTGTATTCACTCAAAAATATTGTCCCTGTAAAGACACAAGGCCATATAGCAAGGCTCAAGATGCTACAAACCTTGCTGGGAGCAGGGATATAAAAATCAATGTTCCTTGTATTCGGTAAGGCCATGCCTCACAAACATAACAAGGATGCTGATGGTAGAAGCGGCAGTCCAATGAGCATTATAGCTGCAAGGCCCTAAATGGGGTGTGGTGGATGGATGGCATTACAGATTACTGTTTCATAAAACTGGCAAAGGGTCAGAAATGTTGATACAGCAGAGAGGTTACTGAAATGGCCCCATACAAACACCAGCTTTCTTTTTGACTTATTATCTGTTCTACAAAGTCTGCTTTTATTTCTTTGTATATTTTGCTATCCTAAATGGATTGGCTCCACTTTCAAGGTAATGATCATTGAACTACTGAATATATGTCAGGGGCACAAAGTACACAGCCAGGATACAAATAATTTTATATGTATCAAAAGCAATGTAGAGAGATTGAAACTGTACTGTTTTACCCCTCTATTCATGCCTTGTGGTGCTTAATTATTTTTTTCACAAGCTTACGCTGCTTTTATGGTTGCTTTAATTTGATTGTTAAAGCGAATTAAATTTTTGTCGACTCAGGGGCAGGGGAACAAGCTACACTGGTGGTGGGGGGCGATGGTAAATGTGTTAGCAAACGGTTATCTGCTAGCACAAAGCAACATTCGCATTTATTTGGAGCCATGACTTTGAGTAGAGTATTCACTCTTTTGTTCTCCACCAACTCGTGAGGGAAACAGCTGGCTGTTTAGCAGCTAAATGCTCCACCATGTTCACCAGCTAGATGCTAATGCAGGTAGCATACAATGGGTTTATCAGAACTTTTTCGCTGAAAATAGCTGTGTGCTGCCACCGGTAGAAAGGAGGGTGATGACAGCGGCTACGCTAAAACGCTCGGTAGAGTTCAGGTGATGATTCTCCGTGGGTTCATCACTGAAATCAACCCCTTTCACATTACACAAAGTCATCTGACCTTTATAAGAATAATGATTGGTACAGCCTTAAAGTGTTAACGTAAACCTTCTTTGATAAAGCTTACAGTAGGGCTGACTCAGGTGAGCCCTGAGCCACCCCTTAGCTATGCTGCTATAGGCCTAGACTGCTGGGAGACTTCCCATGATGCACTGAGCTCCTCTCTCCTCCTCTCCCTCTCCATCTGTACGCACTCGTATCACATTAATGCTTGTTACTAACTCAACTGCATCCCTTTCCCTCCTCTTTCTCTCTCTCCTTCTATTGCTCTCTCTCCTCTTTCTCTCTCTGTTTTCTCCGAGCGTTTCTGCCTCCGGAGCTGCGGGGTCGTGATCTGTGGTTTCTCAGCTGCGGAGTCGTGATCTGTTGTTGCAGAGCTGCGGAGCCTGGATCTGTGGTGCGGGCCACCTGCTGCCCCTGTGTTGCTGGTCGGCAGCCGCTGCTGCTACTGTTGCTTTTGGACTTATTACTAGCATTATTACTACTACCATATTGCTATTAGTATTACTTGTATTAACATTAATACTATTTCCACTACTGCTGCTTTACGTCTGTATGTAGAACTGAACTGCGCTGTGCTACTGCATGTGTGCTTTCCTCATGCTCTCTCCCTCCCCTCTCTCTCAACCCAACCGGTCGAGGCAGATGACCGCCCACCCAGATCCTGGTTCTGCTCGAGGTTTCTGCCTGTTAAAAGGGAGTTTTTCCTTGCCTTGGTGGGAATTGTTAAGGAGTCGGTCTAGACCTACTCTTTATGGAAAAGCGCCCTGAGATAACTTTGTTATGATATGGCGCTATATAAATAAAACTGAATTGAATTGAATTGAATAGCCTCTTCAAAATCAAACTGTGATTGAATTGAATTAAACTTGGTTGTAAAAGTGGGCTGTACAATTTAAATGTATTATCATTATAAACAGGCATTCAGATGATTGAACACCATGTTAAGCCTGGCGGGTTTGGGTTAGGGAGGTCCAGAGACTGAGTAACAAGAGCAAATTGTGGTTCTTAACAACATAACAGCAAAGTAGCTCGTAAGCTAACTGTTTTGAACACTTCTGATTCCAAGTTTTACTGTAAAGTCAGCATTAGTACTCTTGTCAACTAGTCTGTGGTTGCATGTCCTTCCAACTGCTAGCCAAAAAATTAATAAAGACAACATCCCATAGCCTTAGTTTGTGACTTTTTAAAAAAAATAGAAGTAAACCTTGTTTTTGAAGACACAGCCCTTATCTGGATAAGCTTTTCAAACTGCCAGTGAGAGAAAATCTGTTCTTGTTTAGGCTACGGTTAAGTAGAATTTCATTTCTCCAGATGTGTCTTTATTCCAAGAACCAAACAAACATGGCAACCATTAAGTAAGCAGCTATCAGTTGCCATCTTTGTTATTGTTCAAGGAATGGAGATGTAGCAAGAGGAACAGGTCAAAATGATGCTTCACTGTACACTGTAGGGAATGCTTTCTGGACTTGGTGTAAAGGGATTCTGCTCTGGGAGCTGAACATATCCCAGATTACATTATTGTCAGAAGAGAAAGAAAGTATCAGCACCTGAAAGTATCCAAATTTTCAAGGTAACATTAACTTGAACACGTCTCTCCCTCCTTCACTTATAGATTCCCTCTCCTCCTCATCTTTATCGCCTCTTCCTGCCACCCGCATTCCTTCTCTATCTCCTTCCTCTTATCGGCTCCTTTCCTCATTCTTCCCTTCCTTTATTCTTCTTTCCCCATCCTTCCTTCATCCCCTTTCTCCCTCCTTTCCTTCATCCCTTTTTCCCTTTTCCCCTTCCTTCCTACCACTCTCCCTACTCTGCTTCTTCATTCCCCTTCCCTCACTTGTTTTCCTTCTCTGTCCATTCCTCCCTCCATCTCTCCCAGGCCTGACTGATGGTGTGTTGAGGTGAGGCAGACGGACAGTGGGTGAGCGATTGCCCCTGCCAGCCTCTGACATCGGGCCCCATTCAGGCCGGGGAAATGATCGATGTTAAATCTAATTTTAAACACCCCCAGTTTAACTCTGGCAGACAGACGGAAAGTGGAGGCCAGCGTCTGGCAACACAGCTGGGGCAACCTGATAAGACCTACGGTTCAAGTCTAACTGCAGGTGTGTTTATGTGCATGTGTGTGTTTGTGTGTGTTACATTCTTACTTGAAACAGCTTACTTGACACAGGAGCCATCTGTCCTGTACTTAAAGGGAAGTTGGAGGGCACTACTTTATAGACAGAGTTGAGGATTTCTGTGTGCTTAATGCTAAATCCACCAATATTACCCAATCAAACAGCACAGAAACCCATCCTTGCTGATATACAGCCAGAGAAAAGTTCTGTTGATGTTGGTGCAGCTCCTTCCAGTATACAATAAAAGCCATAGATTATTTAATGGTCCTTGAAATGTCCTTAACAAACCAATTTGTCTTGACTGGACTCTGCAATTATCACACGCACAAGGCAAGATTTCTGTGGCAGAATATACAAAATGTGAAAGCATTCGGGCACACAGTTAGCAGACTCTTCCCCATGAGGACTGAAGAGGCCAACAAGAGATAAAGTGCCAAATATGAGGGTTTGGTGGATGAGTGTCACAGGCAGGGGTGGCTTTGCATGCTGTTTGATTGTTGAGTGAGTTGTCAGGGGATTTCAAGTCTCTCTGCAGGGCTGACAGGATCTTGGGCATTGCAGGCGTGCACAGACAAAGGCCTACCAGGCTGAACAGAGCACCTATACTGTAGACTGAGAGGTCAGATCTTTGGGGTTTACTTGCTACTGGCAAGTGTGGAGAAGGCTTTGAAACAGCAAAAGAACTAACATTTACAGAACATATTCTTGAATGGTTAAATAAAAATGTGGGAAAAACATTTACATTTTTGTAAATTTGTCAAAAATGGTAACCTCCCCTGTTTAGCATTTATAAGCAGTGTACAAATACTTAATCAATGGTTTATAACTATGGAGAGAATCTAGTCTCAACAAGATTTACAAATGTGTATTACATGATCTACACATGAAAAATAAGATTTGCAAATGTGTACAAAGATGTGTACATAATTTTGGGTACCCACAAGTGCATGTTCCAACCCACACATGAATACCAAGCAATCTGAAAACACATACAACAGTTTTACAAATGCACACATCACAACCTAAATAAATATTTATATTTTACGTACAGATTTTGAACTTCAACTTCACAGATCTGATCATCCAAAAAGCTTCCTGTGCATACAAATGTCTAAAAATATTTGTGACGTTCTTTTGTATTCATTTACAGTGTTAAATGTGTGTGCACATTTAGTTTTGAGACTGAAGTAATCATATATAATGATATATGATTTAACACATGAACAAATACTTACAGTGCGTTATAAAGCATTCATTAACTGTGTATACAACAGTTATGAATGTTTCATAGGAGGAGTTATAATTGTTAACAAACACATTGATAAGCACAAAAAAATTATATTTGCTTACAACTACATTAGACTATAGTGTGTTATAGTGTAATATAAATAATTTATTAAGTGTTATACAATGCTTAGAAATGCTAGTGAGGTTTAAATTAAAATGTTACCATACTCATTGTAGGTGGGCTTGTGCTTGTGGAATTAGTTTTTAAAATCCTGGCTACAGCTTGGAAAGGTGGAAAAGCCTGGAAACAGCATCAAGACCATCATGGGACACTAAAACTCCCTACTAAAAGACAGAATAATGCTGGTTAGCTGGTTATGACGACAATACATACTTAAATACTGGAAGTGAAAGTGAGCTTATGATGGCTATACTATAGTATACTATAGTTATGATTTTGTGGAAACTTTACCCAAGTATTTGATTTGAGGAGTTTGCATGCATAGTGGCAAATCTGTGTCTGGTTAACCGCTCCACCTCCGTTAAAGTGTAGCGCACAGCCGCTTCCCGGAGCTCTTCTATGGGACCTTCTGGGACTGTCTCCCACCCACACAGTCCCCGAAGGAGACCCCTATAGGCTACTGTAAAGTTTGTATTCCACTCAGAAAGTGGAAGCTAGCAAGCTAGGTTAACTAGCCTCCACTCTTAGCCAGTTAACCTAGCTTGTCAATGTTAGCACCGATTCCCAACAGACATTAGTTTCATGGTATTCATTGTGAGCTCCTGCGGACTTAGGCTAGCGCTGTGTTTGTCCTGCATGATAGAAAGGAGGGTGTCTTGCTAGGTAGCTTTAGCTTTCTCAGCAACTCAGCACTCTGTACATTAACTTGTGATTTCAATCACGGCACAAAGTAACATTCGGAGTCATGGAGTAACGTAGGGTGTGCTAAACAGATGGGACTAAGAAAATAACATTGCAACCCCTAACTGGTTAACCACCTGTGTGGCCTTTGGAATTAAAGTGATATGACAAACTATGTTCAGCGCCTACCCACACAGACAATGGACAAATCAAACTAGCAGTACCCACAGTGCCAGAACCAAAACTGTGCGCCCCCTGGAGAACACTAATGAAGCGCTAAATGTCACAGAAAAAAGATTAATTAAGATTAACACTAACATTTCTTTTTTTTTTTTTTTTGATTAACCAAATGAGTCCACAAGTCAAAACCACCACCAAGGATGTATTTTGGCCCACTGATTTCTTAGAAAAACATTTAATTTAAAACTGGACTAAAAACTTGCATGCACTCAAACCTTAAAGAATACCACTCACCACACACAGGAGCATGTAATTGTTCTATTCTGAAAAAAGATTTAAACTTAAACACAGTCAGTCAGAGCAACAAGCTTTTCCTTCAGCAACAGTGACGTGAACTCTGGTGTTTGTCTGTGTTTTTCCTTTAAGGTTTTGTAACTCAGCCTGATGATGATTTATGGCTCGCTAGGCGAGCTGATTAAATCACTGAACAGAACGCCAGGTAGCATTTACGGCCATCACCACTCTATATAGCTGTCGCATGGCAACCACTACATTCCTATCTGCCTGTCTGTCGTTTAAACTGCCTGACTGTCTCTCACACTCCCTCTTTTGTTTTTTCTTGCTGTTTCTCCCTCTCGCTCTGTGTCTTTTCCTTCTCTACATTCATAGAGGGTCTAGAGAGAGGACGACAATGAATCTAATTAATCTCCATAGATACAGCACTACAGAGCTGGGTTTTTAAATTGTATACTGTTATTTTGCACAGCTCAACAAAAGAAAGAAATGATTTGTGAAGCTCTGTAATGGGGTTTACATTTCTGAATTAGTCTTACATACAGGTCTCGTGCAAATATATCCATGCAGGCTGCGATCACACTGAAATGTGTTGAATATAGTCTTTCTGACAGTGTCATTTTGTCTTGATTTTTCTGCCTCTCTGTGGTGTTTTCTTAACAAATACAATTCAAAGTTGCAAATAGAATTCTGAACCTTGGCAGATCAGCTACATCTCAAAATATTTGAATTACAAGATCCAGGCTTAGACCTCTAAACACAGTTTGCTGCAGCACATTTGTGTTACAGGCTAAATCTTCATCGATTAAGTCTACTCAGGTCCCAAAAGACAGCATGTCAGCAAACAGGAGAGGCACGGCAGGTTAAATAAAACTGGTGCAGATAATGTGCAATTGTGCAAACACAGTGCAACCCAATAACAAAGGTATTCGTGATATGTTGCACTCTTTAAAGCAGGGACTATACCTGCTGTAAATGCTCTGTCATGTCAAACACCTAATATACCGGTTAAACAGCCTCCCAGCAGCCCCAGCAGTTGATGGCCTGTAAATTGTTGATCAGTGGCTTGGCACAGGCAGGGTAAATTGATTCCAGGAGAATCCTCCAGGAGCGAGGCTGTCTCTACAAAGGCCAAATATACAGCCATGCATCAGAATGAGATGGGGGAGAGGAGGGGAGAGGGAGGCTGGGTGAAGGTGGAGGGAAAGAGAGAGGGAGAAAGGAGGGTAAAAATGTCAGTGATTCTGTGTGTGTCAGAAAGGAGATATGCACAAGAGACACAGCTGAGGGCGCAAGAAAGAGAAAGGAACACGGTGAAGAATGAAAGCAGTTGTGTGTGTGTGTGTGTGTGTGTGTGTGTGTGTGTGTGTGTGCGTCAATGTGTGAGTCAGAAGCTGAGCATGCCTGAGACACAGAAGCAGTAATACATTTATAAAGAAACGAAAGAGCAAAGGCAAATATTATTATTATTACATTTTTTAAACTTTCTTTCGTAGAGTGAGATGAGAAGATTGATATTAATGTCATGTCTGTGCATTAAGTACGGAGCTGAAGTCAGCACATGGTTAGCCTAGCTTAGCATAAAGACTGGAAACACCAAGCCTTCAAAAATACCCCTACTAACAACTCTAAAACCGACTAATTAACAAATATCTCTTTTGTTTAATACATACAGAAGGAAAAATGTAAAAACAACAATCTGCGGTTTCAGAAGGAGTTACATGGTGCCAGGTGCAGTGATTGTGCACAGCAACCCAGTTTTATCATTAAGAATAGTTCCAATATAACTCCCCCTAAAATCACAAATTGTCCCAATGACTCAGCTCCATATCTAACGCAGATCACTATCAATCTTCTTACCTCACCTTTGGAAAGCGCATTTCTCAAAATGTTGACCTACTGTATTTTGAACCCAGTTTTCAAAATACTGGAGAGCAGTGGTGATATGCATCGTATCTCCAGTGACATCAAAATCTGATCAGCAGTGTTTGGGATTGTGTGAGCCAGTGCCAGATGGATGGATGAATGAAAACACGAATGGAAACCAATCTATTGTCCCAGAAAATAAGAGAGACAGACAGAGAGAGAAAGATAGCGACTTGCTATATTATATACCACTACATGTAATACTTGTATCTATATTTCAAATATAGACATTTCAAATCCATTGCTGGTATTGAATGTACACTTGTATTAATGAAGCCTGTAGGATTCAGAGAGAGAAATCCACTGCTGCTGTTGCCTCTGCATAAACAACGAGGGATTAAGGCTTTTGCTTGCCAGGCCGTTGCAGCCAAAGCTGTTTCTCTGGAGTTTCCCAGTGTTCCTCACTTCCATCATGAACATGTTAGCTGGCGTGTTGCTGCGACTTTGTGGACCTAGAGGAACCAAGACTGGCGTTAGTTTTCAAAGCCAATTGAGGAAGTTGTGTGAGTGACAATCCTTCCGTTGACCTCTACTGGCTGGCTTCAGAAAAGTTTTAATGTCTGCGAATTTACTCAGTGAGATTACATGTTGTGTGTTTTGGCCGTGGTTTATGAATTGTATGAGGCAGTATTGGTCTGGCTTTTTTTGTACTGTTTTATTTGCAGTATTGAAGTGATGAATCATGTCCAAACACTTCAACTAGACATCTTAATGAAGCTCAGCAAGAGTTCAGTCAGGAAGACTACTCTCTCTCTCTCTCTCTCGCTCTGCTTCTCTTAATCAGCTGATTATGGGCATTTACTCTCTCACTTATCCAACCAGATTTCGCCACAATCTCCATCAGCCAATCAAATTGCTGCTGTCAAACTTTAACTCTGTTCTCCTCTCGCCCTCCTCCACCCCGTTCACCTCCAGTTCACCACATTCAGTGTCCACTCCCCATCACATCCAGATCTTCAGCCATCCTTCCACCACTACCACCAGTGTTGACTCGGCTTCCCCTAAAATTATAGATAGACAGATATATATATATATATANATAGATAGATAGATAGATAGATAGATAGATCTCTCCTCCTCTCTCTCCTGCACCCCTCAAAAAAAACAATCACAATGAAACCACCAATTAAAACTGTGAGTTGTGGGACTTCGCTCATTACCTTGCAAAGTTTTAGAACAAAACAGAGACCAAATTCATCAAATAAAAGTTTGGAATGTTATTTCTGCCCCGCCAGTGTAATTTATCACATTTAGGGAAGCTGTCACAAGTTAAGTGGATTGCCAGTAATTGTGGCTGGCCCACCTCTAAGCAGAACCGACTAAACCAGCTCATCAGGGACAGACTTGTGAAATGGAGGGTAGCGATCTCTTTATCCCTGGGCAGAGAATTGAAGGTGGCAATCTCTCTTTCTCTTAACTTGCCTGTCTTTTCTGTACACTGTTTTTCTTTATTCTCTGGCTCCCTGCCTTAACACCTTGCAGCTCTCTGCCCTGGATGTAAAACAGATGTATTGCTATGAATTAGTTTGTTTTGAAAATGCTTAACAGAGGCATTAAATGCAGATGAATCTCTGAATGTATCATTCCCACATGAATTCTGATCACCACAATAAGAGCTGCTACAGCATATTTCTTTATTTCCTTTTCATGCCACTATGATACATACTGTCACTATATTTTACATCAGAGGAAAGCATTTTTACAACTAATTTAACTGCAATAAGTAAATGAGCAAATTCTCCAAATGGCTTTGTTGAACTTATAGTTTCTTTCTAAGTTGTGTTCTGTGGATATGAGTAGCCAAAATGTGATTGCCGCCATTTCACTGAAGCCACACAGCTCTTTGTTGTGTGTACGTTCACACACACTCGGGACGTTTGCATAACTTTGAGGAAAATTAAGAATCCAAAGCACGTTGATCTCTTCATACAGCAGGCCCTCAGACAGGCAACTGCAGTACTGGATTTGCCCTGAATGAGCCCTGTGATGAGGAACGTCTGGTGCCTATATTTAAAACAAACAGAGATGCAGGGCTTCATTTAGGCCTGCTTCGGTGGCTATTAACTCAATTCTCAACTCTTATATGAAGCAGCAGTAGTAGTACAGAATATAGAGAGCATACCCTTATTAGAGTTTGCATCTTCTATACTTCAATTTTCTCATCAGCCCATAATCTGAAGTGAAGTTTTTACATAACATTTTATTATTTTATTTTTTTACAGTGCATTTTAATTATTATCTAAGCTGATTGGATCAGTTTTCTTTTCAGCCACTTGGGAAAAGCAGAACAAGCTGTGAACACAACACTGATATACATTACAGAATGGCGAATGTGTCTGCGTGTCTACACATCCAAAGGATTCCATTAGTATTCATTTGGAGGAGTGACGAAAGTAAGTCAAATAGATAGAAACATCTCACTGACACACAAAGAATTCATTAAGCTTTCTGGTCATTACTCCAACATTTTTAAACATTTCTTTGAGGATAGATTGGATGTAGCATTTCTAAAATCCTGTCTATGGCCCCGATCACCAGCACTAAATATGAAACAGAGGAGGTTAGGTAGAGGTAGATGAGGTAGACGAAGTGTTATGGTGCTCAGTGTTATTGAGGGTTCTCTGTAAAGCCTGTCCACACACACACACACACACACACACACACAAACCTCACCCTCCAGACCACACTGCGTCATTTCATGCCACAACAATTTCTCAGAGCCAACTGATTTTTAAGAGAGATAGATGAACTTATCAGACAAACAGATGTCCCACAAAGAACTATGGGTAATTACACTGGGCCCACAACTCCCATCATTCCTATCACTCCCTGTTTGTGTGTGAAAGGGAGGCTGAGGGAGAGGAAAACTGTCTCCTGTTATGACAGATAAATCAATCCAAATAATTATCGCTGCATGATTTGATCGTATTAACAGAAAATTCTATCTTCTATTTTGTAAGCTGCTCAACGATGTAGTTTCTGATGAACAGCTTTGAAATTAAACACAAATTCACCGAAAGCCCAGATGTCCCAGTTTTCCACCTGCACTTAAACGCAGCATAAGTTTGCAAATCTGTGGAGCTGAAGACTGTTAAAAAAGTCTCAAAACTCCACAAGCGAAAGTAACCTGCTCCGTGCGTAACAGGTGATCCGTGCACACACATTTAACACTCTGTAAATGAATACAAAAGAACGTCACAAATATTTTTAGACATTTGTATGCACAGGAAGCTTTTTGAAAGCGAAAATGATCAGATGTGTGCATTTGTAAAACTGTTTTATGTGTTTTCAGATTGTTTGGTATTTGTGTGTGGGTTGTGGGTACCCAAAATTATGCACACATCTTTGTACACATTTGCAAATCTTATTTTTCATTTGTAGATCATATAACACAGCTGGTTGACACAGCTCTGCTCCCATTAAACTAAAATATCCTTCTTTTAATGACCATGCCTGTTGTTCTAATCCAACCCACTCTGATCTGGGGTATCCATATTGAAAAGGGTTTGCTGTTGAGGCTGACCTTTTTTGCCACTAAAATTACAAATAGCAGATAGCAGAATACACATGACTTGAAAGTAAACATTTTACACACCATTTTTGCAGCTAATACAGGGTGTCTCACGTTTGGGATACATTAATATTTGGACAATGTCATGGTAGATTTAGAAGATTGATTGATTGATCAATATTTGTTCTACATTTTTTATAGTGACAAATTAATTTGATTAAAATATATCAAACATTCTATGCAACTGGAGCTGCCTCTGTGCTTCTGAACACAGAATACAGTATACCATAATCAAATGCAAAAATGGTTAATTACACTTAAAAGATCTAGCAATGTGCTTCTATAACATTTAACATTTAAGAACTCATGATTTACAGTTTAATAAAAGTATCAAAATCGCACTTATTCTTCTTCCTTGTCAAAACCTGATGGCTTTATAATATGTGGTCTCCAGTCTCCAGTGGAAATTAGCATCTCTCGGTTGGAATCAGTTTGCAAAGCTTGTGTAATGTGGATCTGTATGTACTGTATCACATCATCAGCAAGTACGTAAAGACCTTTTGTTGCTCACTTTAGGAGGATACTTCATTCTATAGGAGATAAAGAAAGATGTATGTATGTCAACAGCAAACAGAATTTTGAAATACTGAGCTCATCACCAGGCAAAAACTGATAGTAGCAAACAAATTGCTGGCTGGTGTTAGAACTGAAACAGCTGTCAGGACATCAATCCTCTGCCAGGTAGAAAGAGAAATAGAAAGAGTGTTTTGATTCCCTGCCGTCAATTTGAATTGCACAGTTTGTTGGTGTGTTTTTTGGAGTTAGTGTGGGATGGTAATACCTGACTGCAAAGTGATTTAATTCCCCGATGTCATTACGCTGGCATCGGGTGATTTGCTTTGTAGTGCTTTGTTCTTGTTCAGAGAGCTGTTTGTTTATCAGCTTCTCTGCAGCCAGTTTTAACAGAAATCTCTGTTTTCTTTGAGTTTGTGTAAAATTGTGTGTGCGTGTTTCTTGTTGGGGGTTTATGTAAGTTGCTGCTAACGAAGTCGTACCAGTTCTAGGTCTGAGCAAACTGAGACCTGAAGAGAGAAAAGAAAATCAGGCTGCAGACTTGATTTCTTTCTTCATATGCAGCATCCATTAAGAGGTTATACTGCAGTGGTGTATGTGGTTTATATGGATTCTCACATTCACACTCAGTCATGTTCTAAAGGCTTTCTCTTATTGTGCCATTAAAATCAATAGAAAGAGAGGTAAAGATTGCAAAATGATTATAATTTAGGCTTCACATAAAAACCCCATTGCACTGATTGCTAGATATGCAATCACATATATTGATAAAGAGACAAGGGTTGGCTTTCAGTGGACCCAATATAGTTTGATTTACCTGCACTCGTTTTAAAAGGGGAGCACAATATTCCCACCTAATGTGAATTGAAAAGCACTGGAGGAGAAAATCATTTCATCACTCTATCTGTGATGGTGTCAGCAGAGGGAGCGAGAATTGACTAATACGTGAGTGTGTGTGTGTGTGTGTGTGTGTGTGTGTGTGTCAGATGGTGTTTTCAGTGTTTCAGTGGATCCACAGAGGATAAATGATTACCTCTGTTAAGATGGAGCTTTGAGCTGAAGAGACTGTGTGATGCTGTGATACTGAAGGCCCGGTGTGAATCCTATCGACCACAGTGCATCACCACCCACACTGCCTGCACTCATATAGACCTGCTAGCTATACAGTGAGTGCTGTGTCACCGCAACACCTGTTAATATTGGGTTGTATCACCTTGTGCACAATTCATGTTTTCAGTGCTTCGAAATCTTCACCTTTGTCTTTGTCTGGATTTAAAGGAAATATCCATCCTTTTACAACCTGGGTAATGTTTCGTATAGTTTAAGGCCATAATTCTTATTGGCTGGAGGTAACAAACAGGGCAAAGAACTGGAACGTTAGATAGATTGTCCTTGCTTGAAGAGAAAATTATTATAAATTAAATTATATTTTGCAGACCAACTTACTGTTTCAGCTTTGGATTACTTACCATAGTTGTGCATGCAGTCTATGCAATGAAAGTGTGATTTCTGATGTTCCTACTTTCAGTTCAACCTCCAAGAAAATGTCTGATCATCTGACCATTCATGCCACATCATCAATTAAATTATTTCAACTTGGTGAGTAACATTTTATAGTAACTGACAGGACTAATGGACAAAACCATGAAAATAAGGTATAATATTTTGTGCTTTCTGTATGTGCGTCTGTCATTTTCTCCTGGGAGAACATTGTTTATGATGATGCTATTACAGATGAGTAGTAAGTTGTTCTACAGGAGCTAGGACATGAGAGAGTCTGGATCTGGATCAGGGAGCAGGGACAGTGTTTCTGTCTTTGTTGCAACCTCTATCACCAAACAAGAATATCAGTATTGGACGATTCCGCAAAACCCCATATTACTGTACGTTCAGTGGTAGCGTTTTTTAAAATTATGTCCAATGCCAATGTTTTTAAGTCTTCATCGTCACATCGCAACCACGATATGGTTAAGGCTAGGGAATGATTGTGGCTAACCTTGGTTAAGGTATGGTTAGGGTTAGGGCAACAAAAACACTTGGTTAAGGCTAGGGAAAGACTGTGGTTAAGGTTAATATAAAAGTGAACATCCCCCATCCGTCACCCGACCACCACACCTTTACTTTCTGCCTCGTTACATGTGGGGCACACGTGTTCCTACATTGGCACAGAGACAGAGGACATTCTCCACTGGAAACGGACTTACAGACTCCAATGGTCTGTGCTTCATGTAGACCATCAACATGACTCTTTATTTTGTGTTAGGTGAGAAAAATCAATTCACATCAGAATTGCACTACTTATCTTCTTGATCCTGAATCAATCCACAGATTCCATAAATCGATTCTTGTACGTCATTGATAATGTTATGTTGGTGGAATAGAAAAGGCAGAACTGTGTCGTGAGGGCACAATGCAGCACCCGGACAGTGTACAGCGCACACACACTACAGTTATCTAGACTTAATCTTAAATGAAATAAAATATTTGGCCATAGGAGACTGTAACTTGCTTTCAAAATATTGCAGTTGACTTTTTCAAAATAAAAAGCTTTTACTCTCACACACATTTCTCAGCTTTTCTCAGCTTTTTTTTTTAACCTTAAACAAGACCAGTTAGCTTAACTGCCAGTTTCATGTTGTAATTCAGTGGACTAAAAACACAAGTGAATGATTATAACACAGTTCACAGGAATAAAAGCCTGAAAATAGTGTTCCTTTTTTTTGTTTACTGAATCAAGAATGGTAATTGATTCAAGAATTGAATCTGAATTGAATCGTGACACCAACAATCAAAATCAAAACTGTGAAATTGAAATTGTGAGATTCCCAAAGATTTTCACCCCTATTTTGCACTATGGGAGACATCCTACTTCCCAGTGTCCACAAAGAAGCCACATCAGCTTGCAGGCTTCACATTGAAGTAACTGTTCAATACAAAGGGCAGTCTTGATGGAATACAGGGATAGTAACTTTTAATGTTCACCTTCATTTAGACAGTAGTTGAAGACGTATTCAGATCCTTTACTTAAGTTAAAGTACTACTACCACACAGTAAAAATACTCCATTACAAGTAAAAATCCTGTGTAAGTACAATCAGGAACATTTACTTAAAGTATTAAAAGTAAAAGTACTCAATCTTTAAATCTGACTAAACAGTTATATTTTCTTGAATAAAAAAAAAATTTGTGGAAGGGGTGAGAAAAATCAACTTCAAATTAACCTTTGCTAACAATATCCAGTAATGGCATGTATGAGCACACTGACACAGAAGCAGAAATGTCTGTAAATCTTTAAGGATGCCTTAAAGTCTGTATCTTTACTCTGCACTCTCTACAATCTCCTCAGAAAAATGCCTCAGGGGAAGATAATTTCAAAAGGGCAGTGACCAAACAAGATGCTCTATGTATCTCTCTACTGATGTTACTATAGCAACCCAGTCTTCTGTAGAGGGTGTGCATGTGCATCTCTATCTCTGTCTCTGTAG
The DNA here is from genome assembly GCA_002120245.1 of Maccullochella peelii. Taxonomy (NCBI): domain Eukaryota; kingdom Metazoa; phylum Chordata; class Actinopteri; order Centrarchiformes; family Percichthyidae; genus Maccullochella; species Maccullochella peelii. The sequence goes on from LKNJ01005691.1 coordinate 20,974, forward strand.
CAGTGTGAGAAGTGTATATACGCTATGTGCCTTTCTGTCTATGTAGGCCTACATGGCTTCATACAATATGTGCACCTTGGTGCAGTATGTGTGTGTGTGAATGTAAGCATGACATTTAGGGTGTGTGAAGGCGTGGACGTCTTACTGTTGCTGAATCCTGCAGCGTGAGGAAGAAAAGGGGAGGAAGAGGAACACAAGCAGTAAGAAGGGGAGTGTGCAGGAGAGAAAATAGGCGCACACCGCTGAGATGTTCTGTTTGGAGAACCATATTTCCCATTCTTTACTTCATAGACATTTCAAATATCCTAGAACTCACTGCAGCCTGACAAGCTTGTACAGTTCTACAGTATAATCAATAAACCTGAAATGAGTTATTTATGTAGATGTACAAATGTATTTAAAGGCCCTGCACACCCTCACAGGCTTACGTTGAAGTTGGGTGGACCTATGCTGGGAATTACAGTACGTGATGTCACCAAACTATGACCTAATAACAATGATAACTTTGTAAATTGTCCCAACTTCACAGGTGCATCAAAACTAATAGGAGACTGAGGGAGCTGTCAATCAAACACGCCCACACAGTACACACAGTGTAGACGAGATCTAATCAGACATCATAAGTGAAAACACCTGTGTGGGTGGACTATGGGTGTGTAGGGGCTTTAAGTGATTTAAAATGTACTCACAGGCAGTCTGTGATTTGTTCATTTTTAACTGGGGATGGCCCAATGGGAGCACCCCCTGCCCCCACACCACCAACCAACACGCACACACTGTCAGGGCCTGTCGGGTCAAGTAGTCTGTGTCATGTGTTTCCTGTTTTATTTTGGTAGTCTCTTGTGTCATTCCCCATGTCCTGTCAAGTTTCCCGCCTGTGTGATTGTCTGATGTGATTCACCTGTGTCTTGTTGTTCCCTCCCCCTCAGTGTATTTAAGGTGTGTGTTCCCTTCCCTCTGTGCCAGATTGTCTTGACTTCGTGTGAGCTTTCCAGCGTTACTTCCTCGTGTATGTTTCCCGTGTTTCTGAGACCCTCGCCTGTGTTTTTTGGACCTGAGTATTTCGCCTAGTGATTTGGATACCTCTGCTTGTTTGGACTGATTTCCCGTGTACCGACCAATTACCAATAAAGTTTCTGGACTTATCCTCCGTGTGCGTGTCTGCATAGCGGGTCCTTCTGCTCGGTGAGCCTGACACACAAGGCCTATCCTAATTCTTAATATTATAATTGCGATTATAATTTCAATTTAATAGAACTGCTATTAGGCTAAACACATATTTTGTGTAGGCCTATTTTTTACTGGATGTGGACATTAAGCCTTTTAATAATGCTTATTTTTCAAAACACACTGTAGTTTGAACGGTATGTAATTGAAGCAGCTGAGCGCAGGTTAATGTCCTCAGTCCAGGTTACACCAAACATCTACAGTAAAATCTATGTCTGTAGTCATCTAGAGGTGGTTTGGTCTGGGGTGTGTTTTCAGTAGCACAGACGCTACTGACTGATAGTGGCAGCAATGTGTGTCTATGATCCTCTCACTCTTTCGCAACTACACGGTGCTGCTTGTCACTTTGAAGGTGACACTACTCTATAGAGTATATAGGGCACACTATAATATAGTTAGTTTTTATAGTATAGTTTAGAGAATATTATAGATCCAAGACTGAGAGAAATAGATGCAGTTACAAATCTGTCTGCTACTTCAGAACCGCGGACAGCGGCATGGATTTATCAATGCACAGCAGAGTTAGGCTGCTGATATTTCAGACTCTCACTTGCACAAACCTGTCAGATAAAGGATCAATGAGTCAGACAGACTAGACTAACATATTCAACTAAACAACCCCTCTGCCCCTGCAGTCTCTCTGCTACTATAGGGGATGGTGAGGGGGGATGGCAGGTTAACAAGGGGGATGCATTTTGGTCATGTTGCTAACAAGGGGGGTGGCATTTCCCCTCAAATCACCTACTGCTCATAGGGAACACTGGTCAGAAACTTTTCTGTCCATTGAAAATATGTTCAATCAATTGGTCATTATTTCATAACAATCAGTGCAACAATTTGTTGGGTGATAGGATTTAGTGCTTTTAGATGGATGGCTTTTTGGTTTTGACTTGGTATCATGGTAATATGGCTTCTATAAACCTGACCATTAGAGTTAAGGAACTTAGACACATACAGTGCATGCTGCCACAGGCAAGTTAAATTAATTGTTGATTTGTTGATAAATCAGCAAATTTACTCATTTGGAAGAATTTTTAGATGCTCAAGATTGTATAGAACTTTTTTTTTTAACCTTTTAACACTGAAAAGGCCTACCTTGCTTTTTCTTGCATTCAGAAGGAAGACACTATCAAAACAGTTTGGCTCTAAGCTGAAGTAAAATAAAATGATGGACTTGAGACAAATCTCTAACAAGAACAAGGTGCTAAATTATTAAGTGATGGTGTCTTTCACCCTATCAATCAGAATGAACACAGCTACTGCAAACTGAAGAAACAGACTAATACTATTTCCAATATTGCTGCTTTACATCTGTATGTAGAACTGAACTGCGCTGTG
>LKNJ01005692.1:646-38883 GCA_002120245.1 Maccullochella peelii
TATATATATATATATATATATATATATTACACAAAAGATTAAATGAATGATTAAAAATTAATCTTTAGTTGCTACACTAGTTATCCAGTAGGTATCCAATAAGCTTCAACTAAGACAACAGACACCACAAGACCTAACCAAACACACCAAACTACACAGACAAATAAACGGCAGGCAAATAATCAGGTTGAACAAAGAAACAAGCATAATCTCTAAGAGACTGTAAGACTTGCTTACACACACACATACACACGCAGCCTTGTTGGAAACTTAGAAGGGCCCATGCCCTCTGAGACTATCTTGTGGTGGGGGGATACGGGCTTGTCAACCGAGGTCTGGATTGACTAAGTGTGTGTGCATGTGTATAGTCACACCAGCATCATCTTTCTCTTCCTAGAAGCTGGGGGCATGGGCATGCACAGAGCTGAGCGTGTGTTTGTGTGTGTGCGTGTGTCTCAAGAGGGGTGGGTGTGTGTTAAGGTCCAGTGAGTTTGCAGCTGATAAACGAGGCTAGCTAAGCCGCTACAATGGCACAGTCCTGGCCCATGACGCCCTGGTCTCACACACTCTCACACACACACGCAAATGCACAACCACACCAGGCTGGCCGCTGATAAGGAGTTGTCGCTGGCATACACACACCTCACTGGGGGACTTCACCCTTTCTGGACACACAGATGAGTTCACACACACACACACACACACACACACACACACACTTCATACAATAAAAACCTAACCAAGCCTACCAGATGATATGACCTTCTCCCACCCATTATTTCCAAAAAAAAAACTAATTTTCACTGCTCAACCTCATGAAGGAGTGGTACTCATCAAGTCAAAAGCCATTAACCAATACAGCATTTATCCCCAATTACACACCTGATTTCACATAGGCGTCCAAGGATCAAAACACATACAGTCACATTAGTGAAATGCAGCCAAATGTCCAACATGAGAAAGAACACAAGACATACAGTACACAGAGTAACCAGGAAAATGGAAATGTATTTCAATGTTTCTAATGTCCCTTAAGGTGGTCAGAAAAAAATATATGTTGTGGTGTACGTGAGGCATTGTCTGCGACAAACAGCCAAAGACAAAGACAACAAGTTTGACTATCACAGCAGACTTGACTTGTCACAGTGACTATGTTTACACGCATACTACTTTTCCACTATTAGTCTGAAGATGACAAAATTCAGAATTTGATACAGGTCGTGTAAACAGCGTATGCTGTTTGGATATTCCGAATTTGGCCTTATTCCAAGTATAGCATTTTCTGATTAAGTCATGTGGGATATGCCGACATTATTCGGTTTTAGGAGCATTCTTTGGACATGTTTACCACAGTTTACGACACAAGGCCTCTGGCCTGTTTACAGTCAGCTCTGTGCAGTTTGCAAGAGTGGGGTAGAGATACATGCACAAAAGCAAAGCCCACATTTCTGGTCAGAAGGAGAAACACAGCTACTTTTAAACATTATGAAAGACTTGGATATCAGCAGGTTTTTGGATATGCACAAATATTACAACATCGACCTTTTCAAGAAGGAGGTTGAACTAATGAAAGAGGGAGGCTGTGTTCGCACAGTCGAACAACGCTGCATGTAAACGGGAATATTACAGGAATATTCATTTAAAATTAGCTATGTCAACAGTTTTGTAGGAATGTTGTCTTTTTCGGAATAAGGGAAAAAAACTGATTATTTTGTGCATGTAACTGCAGTCAAACATGCTCAATACCAGGACCCTAAAACCAAAGCCTCTAAATGAAATTCAGCCATCATTAATTGTATTGCTTACACCTGTGCTTGTCCTACTGTGACATGTCAAATGGCTACCATGACAATGACCTACTTTAGTGAGTTTTGTTCTTCAATTGTGTAGTAATTTGGTTCTAACTGAGTGCAGATCAACATGAGTCCAATTACATTCAATGCACAGTACTGCCAGGCTCCACCAATCACCAATTACATTAGCTTGTTTTGTCCCATTAGAAATAAAACAACTACCAAAAACTCAAATCCACCCCCTGCTGAGGAGTCAATGGAATTTCTAACAAAGCTCTCAGAAAGCCATTTAATGGTTCAGCAAGCTTTAATGCAAAGCCAATACAAGCTTTTATACAGGAGTTATTCAGTGTGGCTGTAGGCACACTGACTGCATTATTGCTAAAACAATTTGTAGCTGCACAGACAAAAACGAGATAAGCTGTCAAATTTTTTCTATCAATAAAACCACAAAAGGCATTTATGGTGTCTTCCAACACTTAAACCCCCAATTGTACCTGCAAAAAAACGACATTGTTGTCTTCATGTAAGCCAAGCCACATGTGTAGGGTCTCTGAGTTTTATAAGAGCCAGTCGCCCTATGAAAGTCTCTGTGCTCTGCCAAAGGGTGACATTAAACTACTCTAATGGTAAAGCCAGATGGGGAGAGAGAGGCACAGAGAAAAAGAAAAATAGACTGGAGAGTGAGGAAGGGGGAGAGAAATGAGAGATTAACTGTCCTGTACTACACACCATGCAGTCTCGCATTGATGCTGTCAGATATCAGGATCATAGGAGGTTCCACAGCCACATATGGACAAAAATAACAAGCTGTCACACACGACCTTCTGTTTGCACCAGTTCATTAAAATTATTTTGCCTTTGTAGGTGTATCATAATTAGATTTAGCTACCACCAAAATGGCTTGTAACTTGGTGACATTTCCCGCCACAATTACTTTTTACTCACATTTGGCGGGTTGGCGGTTGTTAATTTCAAGTCTTGAGCAGTTAATTGACAAAAACTTTAACTCCAGGCAATGAATAATTACTATCTCAGAGTTTCCTATTACATTTAAGTCACATACTTACATGAATTATCGTGCAGCCCTAACCAGTGATAAAAAGTAAGATGGTGTAGGGCTAGAACTTAAATGATTAGTCTATTATTTGATTAGCCGATCAACAGAAACTACTTTTGAACAATGCCAAATATTTGCTGGTTCCAGCTTCTCCAGCGTCTTGCATTATAGGGAACTGAATATCTTTTGATTTTAGACTGCTGGTCGAACAAAACAAAAAAAAACTGTGATGGACAATTTCATTTCATTTAAGTTTTATAGACCAAACAAAAAAATCGATTATAAAAGAAAATAATCTGCAGATTGACCGATAATGAAAATAATCTTTAGTTGTAGCCCTAAAGTAGAGTAATTTAATTTCCCAGGAACAGTGCCAACACCATGGCCACAACAACAACAAACAAGTGGGACGTGGTATCGTTTGCAAAAACCTTATTGTTCACAACGTTCATTGAAAAAATAAGCCAAACTTACCACATGCATCAGTGGTTAATCTTGTGTTAACACAAAACATTGTACAAGAACAGCAAATAAAATGTATTTCATAACAAATAAAATACAGTGTAACATTAACTCAAAATCAGGATTTATCATATAGGTAAATAAGTATCTGATCAAGTATGTGGTGCCAACTTTTAGTACTTTTTTCGACTAGTTTTCGATGATTAGTGCCATGGGCATAATCAAGTGTGAAAACTGAGCCCTACACACCAGCACGTCACTGTACCTGTGACTGGTTGGTCAGAGGTGCAGTGCAAACTGCAGCTACAGTATCTATATCACGTCAGTCAGCTGAATACAGGCAAAAAGTTCTTAATAACTCAACTGACAATCTGTTTACAGAGGACAAACCATGCACAAACTGGTGGAAGATGGTGGAACCAATGAATTTGTGAAGGGATATAAAGAGGTGAAAGAGGGAAAGATAGAGAGAGAGATTCAGACAGAGAGAGCAAGAGGTGGAGAAAGGAGGAGATTGAGTGGAAATGATGCCATTAGCCCGGAAGAGCTCGGCTCAACACTCGCCGACAGCAAGCCAAACCTCCCCCCTCTCTCCCTCTTGGTCAAAGGGCTCATTTGGCTCCACTGACTATAAACAACACTCTAAACAAACCAAATAAATGCTAAAAAGTAAGTGCTCCCTCTTCCCCCCCACCTCTCCAATCTTCCCTGCTCTCCTCCATCTCCCTGTCATATGCGCTCAACTCCCATTTAATGTCCTGCAAATGAAGCGGATTTATTAATGTGTAATTAAGTAATAATCATCACTACATAATACATGAGAGACTCAAGGGGCTAAGAGCGGAGAGAGAGAGAGGGAGAGATAGGACAGCGAGGCTGCCGGAACAGACAGAGAAGGAGATTTTAGCTGCCTCGACTCGCTAAAGACACACATTAAAAACGGATTAATCCACTGAAATAATATTTTGATAAGAGAGAGGCTGCGCTTTCTCATTTCTTCCTCCCGCTCCCCCCTCCTTTTCTCTCGCCTCCATCAGCTATAGTTTCATGGCCCATCATCGCGCCATTAGCCCGTGTTCAATTAACAGACTGCAATTAGTCAAGTCCCCCTACTGTTAACAAGGCCTAATCACTGTAAAGGCTAGATTGGTCAAGTAAATCCATCAGAGGAACTTAGCCGCAGTGGTGAAACTCGGAGAAGCAGGAATATGAAGACTGATACTGCTGTTTGTTACGGCTGCTGTAGTCAGACTTTTCTATGGCCGATTGGTATATCAAAGAACATTACTTAATAATAAATAAATTGTATAATATTGAAAATGAATTGCTATTGTCACAATCCTAGAATGCACTGAAGTATTTTTTTTCTAAAAATTAGACTGCATGTTAATGAAAACTACAATCAAAATGGCAGCTGTACAGTATTGCATATGCAGCTGTTACAGTGTATACACAAACAGGAAAAGAAATTACCAAAATTGGAGTAAATTAAAAAAAATAACGACCTTGAAAAGAAAAATGTTTTGGTTCATACTGCCTCATGCCTGGTGCACACTACAGGATTTTCAAATCTTAACTGATTTTAAAAACGTGGGAGACCACGGACATGATACAGATTTAACCTATTTTTTATATTTTAATGGTGAGAACACACACACCAGACGATTTCGTCAAGACGCAGAATCACACACCTGGCGTTTATACTAAACGATTTCAGAGTGCCGATTGCAGGGACTCTCACAGAAACTTTAGCGTGACCGGAAAAAAAACAGACTGTCGCGGTTAGCTGGTTGTACTTGTGTGCTATGATTTGCACTGAGAAACAAACTGAGGAGACAAAATCGGCATGACTTATACATTTTGCAGCGCGAGCTGGAGGTGAGTTGGAAATAAAGTTACCCCGGTCAGTTTTCTCATTGGCTATTGTGGGTTTCTGCTCACAATATTCCATCACTGTTCCCTTCACACGACAGGATTTCAAGTCATAAATATCAAAAATGTTTGATATTTAGGATTCGAAATCGGGGAGACTCCAATCCCGTCAGTAACATTAAGATTATGTCTGTAAGCCCCTCACATTACAGGATCATTTGGGCAGATAATGTGCTCAGACCAGCCTCGATTCGGGAACACCTGTGCAATTGTCAGGACGGGCAAATCAAACCCAAAATCTGCCCAATTATCCTCTAGTGTGGGGCCAGCATAACAATGAGAAAAAAAAAGGTGACATTTTTAGAAAGATTTACAGAAAATGACCAAACATGTATTAATATAATTTTCACCCATCAGTTGTTCACATTGCTTTAGTGCTGTCCATGCCCTAAATGTCACACTCGGCAAACAGGAAAAGTGAAAAAAAGACAACTTTCCCAGCGATGTAACACTTGGTTGGTAGCAATACATATGAAGTGATTTGGCTTTAAAGTCAGGTGAAAGCAGTAAATGCCCTATGGAACAACCAAAATAATGAACGTGTGGGTCATAGGCAAGTGTTTCACCCTTTCCATGATCTCCCTATTCAGGAAAACTGTGACTAAGTAAAGTGACAATAAAAGATCACCACATCCCTCATCAGCTACCAACTGGATTTCCAGAACAAAACACTCCTTTACAGACTGAGACCACTCTGAGTCAGTGCAAATCTTAAGCAGGAGATGGATGAAGTGGGTGCTTTTCTGTTACTGTTTTGGCATGCCTGGCTGGCCGGTAAGTCCATAAGCCAGCCAGCCAGCCAGTCAGAGTTGGGTGAGCAGGTGAAAGACAGAAGAACATGAAAACACATATAATCCCCCGGCGATGCTCACCTCGCCCTGGCCTCCATCGCTCCCTCCCCCTCTGCCCGCTCACCTGCTGTGTGCCAGTGCGCTGCCCCCAAACACCTCCCCTCTCTCTCCCCTTTACCCTTCAACCCCTCTTCTCTCCCCCCCCTTTCTCCTCCATCCCTCTCTCCATCTCCCCCCAATGCCGGGTCTTGCCAAGCTGTCAGTGGGGCAAGGTGTGGAGGGGAGATAGCAGCACGCATGTACACACACAGATGCATGAGTACACATACACAAAACACATGGTGCATATGCAAGCTAGACTACAAGGGCTGTGTTACCTTTGCTGCGCACACACACACACAGAGTGGTGGTCGTCCGCCTCAGCTTTGCTTCGCTCTGCTTCGCTTGGCTGCCTGACTAAAGCTAAGCTCTGGTTATCCAGGCTGCTGAGACCAGGCTGTCTTAGTGACACACACACACACACACTCACAGAGACACACAACGCGTGCATGTCCATGATGCATGCAAACACAGATACAAGAATGTAGATCTTGCAAGCATAAGTACACACACACACACACACACACACACACACACACACACACACACACACACACACACACACACACACACACACTCTCTGACAGAGCAGCAGTGGACAGATTCACTGGTCCACAGCAGCTGATTTGTTCACTGACTATCTGCACCGAGCATCAACGACACCACAGCAGGGGGCAATAACAACCACTTTCAAACACATCTTACACATACTGATTAAGTGGAAATCAACTAGGTATTCATACAATACCGCTCTAAACAAATGCTGAAACAATAACTTGATTGATAATTAATTAGTCGATTTACAGAAATGTTATCTATCAGGGCTGTTTGAGAATTTATCAAACATTCTGGGTTACAGCTTTAATAATGTGAGGATTTGCTTGCTTTTCTCCATTACATATAATTATAAATTATTTTCGTACATTTTTATATATTCTATACTGTTTGTCATCAGGGTGTACCCCACCTCTCGCCCAATGTCAGCTGGGATGGCTCCAGCCCTCCCGTGATCCTCTGAGGATAAGCGGCATAGATAATGGATGGATAGATATACTGTTGGCCAAAGAAGTATATGAGTTTTAGGCTCTGATAGCCATTTATCATTTGGCATTTATAAGGGTAAAGGTTCAATCAATTATATGCTCTCATTTGGTGACTAGACCCATGGCCTCCAATCACTGCAGCAATGCATTTTTTTTTCACACGTCTAGTAGAGAAAGATGGAAAGATGAAACAGTTGTGGTAACAAATTGTGTTACAGTGATTAAGAGTCAGATTTTAACCCAAGACCACAAATAACATGTATACATGCTTGTCCTTTCTCCTAAATACTTTACAAATTAAAAAATAAGATGAATGCCAAGACAAACTATAATTTGGGACTCTCCTTTAGTGCCCTCAAACTTCCACTTACAAGGATACAATATCCATTCAAAGCATCAAGTGCTGTCATTCACAATAAATGGCATTTATTCTTTTCACACTGAGTCAATCTTTATTATAGATATAAAGTTGGGCTGTGTGTATCAACTGAAAACTGAAACTAGCTTCACAGCAGATTCCTGAGGAGGCTGTGGAGTCTGTAGACCACCGCATCCCTCACAATCACATTCCCTACGACATCCCTGTTAGCCTGTACTGTGGACTGAACTGAAAAACAAGCGTTTCTTAAACTTGTCAGTTTTCCTGCACATATAGCCCACAGTAAGAGATAAAATAACCACAAACATATCCCGAAGCAAACACAATCAGACACTTCCAGTACTTTGTGTGTGGCATGTGAGTAGCCTCTCCTACTATTGACAAAATGAATCCCACCCGACTTCATATGAAACAGGCTTAACTTCAGAAGCTGTATGCGAGGCTGAAATCCTTCAGTGAGAATCACACTGCCAATCAAACTAAACACCTATTTAGAAGGACTGTCAGAAATCTGCTTGCTTCCCAGATAGTCACAGAAAGGGAAAGCCTATATGGTGGAGGAAATGGGGGAGGGGGTGGCAACCACATGGTCAGCCTGTCCCGTTGCCCATCTGGGTCCCATAAAGGAAACATGGAGGCCAAGGCCACCACATGCCCTCATGCATGATGCCCACTCACCCATGCACTGCAGTGAATACTATTTTATGGTAATAGGGGCAACTGAGGCTTCCTTTAGTAAAAAAAAAATAATCCTGCTTTGTAACATAAGGATTTTAATCCTATAAATTTTGACTTTTCTTGAACTTGAAATGAATCTGTAAATTCCAGAGTTGGTCTTCATGTGTGACCAACCTTGCAGGGAATCTTTTAAAAGTAGGGAGGGAGGTCTGAAAACCTGATAAAAGGTTTACTCAGAAATCCTCACAGAAATATTCTAAAATCTAAAATGAAATACATTCATGTCCAGCAATGCACTGCGCCTCCCTTAAGGTGTGGGGAATTTCAACATTTGGAGAGAAAATTAGGATTTTAAATCCAATTTTGATCGTTATTTTGGTGTGAAAAGAAACATGAGTGACTATAAAGACATGTAATGTGAGGGCTAAGTGACTTGATTTGGGTTGAAACTGTCAAATTTACTACAACAAAGCAGCAGTGGGATACAATACATCACAACATGGGAATAATCCAGATTACATTGGCCCATTAACCAAGTGAATTCCAACAAATTGATCCAAAAGTACAACCTACCCTGTCAGAAAAACGATACACCAGTGTATCATCTTTCAAGTTCTGACAGTGTGGCAGCTAATTGACAACGATTAGGCTAGTGGACCAGCGGACATTAAACTGTAGCTCTTTGAAAGCTTATTTCTGACAATGCTGTGACCATTTTGAACAATTAGTAGACAGTAAAATTTAGCTACAGCCTACCCTTTCTCATACATTCTTATCATTTTTAACAGTGTCCTGCCCTATTACAAACAATTAGCCTAGTGAACCAACAGTAAAAGTGAGCTATCACACTAATTGTTGAGGTAAGAGACACTGATTTACCTCTGTTGTTAAACTACACACAGTGCTTGCAACCCTTTGGGGGGGGAATTAAATTAAATTAGCCAACACGCACCAGAGTTGGGCATAAAATCTTAGTCACTGTTTTGGTCGCGTTGGCTTTTTTTTTTTTACCCACTCCGGAGTGAAGTGTCTGTTCACATGAGGTAGCCTACAAAATAAACAGTTTCTTACCTTTAACGGATCGCGGTTTGGCCTGTTTTCGTCTAGACATCTCTGGTCTCGAAGTGTTTTTTTAAATGTTTGTTCTCTAATTGTTTTTGTTCTGTTTCGTGTTTTCAGCTAACCATACAGGCAGACACAGTCGGCTTGTCTTTCCTCCTCTTCCTCCACTTCGCTGCTGCTTCTTCGCCTGTTGCAATGCGGCAGCTTCAGTCTCTGAGTGGGAAACGGCCGTTAGTCCAACGACAACAAACCAAACACACCGGGAGTGAAACGGCTTGCACGCGACACTCGGCTCCTCTGATGCGTTTTCTTCCTCAACGGTCGGTGGGGCTCGCACAACCTGTAGAATAAACGGGGAACAACTTCCCGTTGGTAGCCTATTCTCTTCTTCTTCGTTACTACAGCGTGCCGCGACGCCAACAGCCTCGCTTTTTTTGTTTCTTCTCTTTTCCCCCGCACGCGTATTGCTTTCTCCGGTGCAGCCGGGGCGCTCGTGCAGCTCCGACTTCTTCCAGCACTAGCGGACCGGGGCGCGAGCTGCCAGCCACGCGCGCGGCAAACACCTGAGTAGGTTCCGCGCGGTATTGTGGAAAAGTGACAGCGGCACAGTCCGAGTGCGAGGTGGCGGTGCCACAGCGGTACGTGACGGTCCAGGTGATGAGAAGCGACGGAGAATGTTCTGGGAAATTGCTTTCAAAATGAAACGTGGCTTCTTCCCCCGCGCTCCTCGCGTCTTCGTCGGGGCTTATTTAGTTTATCGAAACTGTTTCAGTCTGTTTTGTTTTTCTTTTCCCTCCAGGAAAACGGCACCGACCCGAACCGACCAGCCTCCTGTGTTCCGTCCCGCTATTCTACGCTAGGCAGTGGTGGTGGTGGTCTGGTGGCATGGACGTTGCGCTCTTCCCCTGCATCTCCACCCCGAGGGGAATACTGCTTTTACTACCCACGCTTTCTTTTTGTTAATATTTCCCAGTGCCCTATCGGCGGTATTAATAGCAGCCTAATATTTCTACCAGTCTAACCCTTCGCTAGCCTCTGTCTCCCTGCTTTTTCTTTGTCCTGACTCTGGCTACCAGTCTCCCTCCTCCTCCTCTGCCTGCCTCTGCTGGCGGGGCTGCGGCGCAGACACACATAATAAAGCCAAGGCAGGCAGTGCTTGGCTGGAAATGTAGCCGCGTCCCAGCAGGGGGATGTGAGAGAAGGGTCCCGGCGGGGGAGCGCTCTGATCCCGCAGGGAGCAGCTCGGCACAGCCCGGGTTGGCTGAGGCAGAGAGGCAGGAGAGAGGCAGGCTGGGCTGACGGAGAGAGGAGGCAGAGGGGAGAGTTAGGCAACAGCGCCTAGCTGTGGCCGACCGCCACAACTACAACCGGGACTCTGAGAATACAGAGGGAGGAGACAGAGGGAAAATATGGACTTGGATTGAAGAGGGATGTGGAAGACGCTCTAAAGTTAAAAGGCGCAATGAGTAAGTTTGACAAACAAAATGAGGGTTGTTGAACAGCACAAGTGATGGAATGATTATGTCACTGCTCCGCTGTGGAGGCTGGTGCTATCAGCCAGCAACCAGTGTCACAACATGTCACTCTCAAGCCCCAGTAGCAATGACAATGTTTTGTGTCTCTGTGATAAACATTTCTGTTGGCTCTTTGCATTTAATAGCATGCTGCTCTCTTCTGTGGCTTTACTAGTAAAGCCAATTATAGGCCACTGCAAGCTGTGACAGAAAGTAGACAAAATGTCTCATTTTTAATGTATGCATAAGAAAACCAGAATTCCTCATTTTGTTGGTAAGCAGTAAGGAATTGCTACAGTGTGCCTACAGTTACAGTAGAGTTAAAGGCGCTCTTTTGATTTGAAACTTTTGCTCGCTCTTCACAATATTTTCCACACCTAAAATGTGTGCGGCTGTTGGATGGAAACATACCTATAGTAGAGTCATGCCCAAGTCATTGTAATTCCTTGGTATCACAAGCTGAGGTCAACAAAACTAACCATGCATGGGGTTTTTGTTGGGTTGAGCAAGTTGTGACACACACACACCTTCCCCTAAATGAGTCCAAATTTGACAATAGCAGCTGTGGTCAGCTTGAATCACCAATTATTACTATTACTATTATGTCATTTTAGTTTATATTATAAACAAAGGCATGGATTCACCCTGTAATTGTCCAAAGCTCCATAAAATGTCTTCACAGGATTTGTGCACAGTTTTGGAATGTCAGACATTTTTCATCTTGAACACGCTCCCCGTTTCTTCAGCGTCTATCACTGCACTCATTTGTGGTGGATTCATTTCTTTAGGACAGTCTCTGACAGGATTAGTTTAAGCCTGTTCATTTAGGCTGAGCAGAACCTATGCGTGCGAAATGAACATTTTCCGCACTTTAGATCAAGACCACATGAAATGTCTTTTTCTATCCAGTCATGGGTGTACGAGAAGATAGACCTTTGTGTTGCAGTGATGTACCATCATATGTTTAAAATCTGCTGAGCCATTTCCTTAAAAGAAAATACCTCTGTGTCCTCCATTGCCCCTTTCTTTGGTGCTCTGGATATGGCCTTCCAAGAAAAATCCCTTTTTTTCTTTCTGTTTTCACATTGGAGGGCACTCACAGTGAAAATAAACTGCTTGACTTACTGTATAAACATAATTCAATTAGCCACACCAGTGTGTGCTTGAATGTGTACATGCATGTGTGTGTGTGTGTGTGTGTGTGCGTGTGTGTGTTTGTGTGTCTTCTTCAAAGCTCCTTTATTTCCAGTAAAGAAAAGAGGGGACACGTCTGTGGACAATATAAAGCAGACAAAGAGGGAAAAAATGAAAATCACTGGGTGCTTTGTTCTTCACTCTCTGCTCCAACTGAGCGCTCTCTGACCGCAGCTGAGCTTTTCCATGTTGTCTCTCCCCCTCTCTCTCTATGTCTTCTCTGACTTTCCCTCTCCTCTCTCTCTCTTTCTCTCGCTCTCCCTGGTTGTCATGGATAACTGGGTAACGTGGAGCTCCCTGTGCTGACCAGCAGGACCACTGCCCTCCGCAGATTGAGCCTCCGTGCCCCCCACCCCATCCCGTCCTCCCATGGAGAGACAGAGCAGCCTTTAAGATTGACCCCCCGCCGGGTTTGGGAAGGTGGGGGGGCTCTTGTCTCTGTTCCCTCCCCTTGCCCCCCCCCCTTCTGTCTCCCTCTGCCTCACCCTCCAACCTTCACCTCTCCCTCCCTATGAAATGAGTGCACGCCAGGAGACCTGTGTGTGCATTTCTTGTGTGTGTGTGTGTGTGCACGTGCATAGCTCCCCCAGTGTGACTGCCGCTGGCATGGAGGGCCAAAAGACCTCACTCAGTGGTTGGTCCCCACTCCACCCCTGTCCCCCCTCCCTGTATCTGCCTGTAAATACAAAGAGTGGGAAAAAAGCCCACATTACAAGCTCCTTAAGGGTCAAGGACAGGCCCCAGTCTGAATAGCTTCTAAGAGTTGTATTGTTGAATCACATAGCTAGCGATTACACCCTCTGTCATCTCCGCGCGGATTTGGCTTTTTTTATACACACAACAAGAGAACATTGAGTATCCACTACTGAATAAGTCAGCCAACAGACATGCAGTGGGAATTGATACAGACAGGACATCAATGGAATAAACCAAGGGCAGATGTACAATTATAGCCCCAAAAATGGGGATTTGGCTTAAAGATTTCATACCTTAACAGCAGTCTGTTTTACAGTGATGTGAAATGTGAGAGCACCAGGATTATGACACAGAAAATAAGGTGCCAGTTTGTGTATTTTCATGAATACATTCTGTGACTGTAGCTGTGGTGAGATGGTCTCATTACAAAAACTTTTATCTACTAATGTATATATACATGACATTATATATCATGTGTGATGAAGTTACCAAGCTGTAACACTTTTACCAAACACTCATGGAAACCACTAAGATAATATAGTAGTACTATTTACTGGC
The DNA here is from genome assembly GCA_002120245.1 of Maccullochella peelii. Lineage (NCBI taxonomy): Eukaryota > Metazoa > Chordata > Actinopteri > Centrarchiformes > Percichthyidae > Maccullochella > Maccullochella peelii. The sequence continues at coordinate 13,908 of LKNJ01005692.1, forward strand.
AATTATATTTCTGACATAAAGTGAAAGTATATCTAAATACACAGTTTTCATTGAAACCTTTACACAATAAAAAAGCAGTGTCTGTATCCATATTTTGATAAAACTATGTTTGCAACATACTTAATATGCAGAGTATAGTGTAGGCCAATCAAAATCTAATTTGGGATTTTATTTAAGAAAAGTAGTGGTGGATTTATGCAAAACAAAGTATGTACTTGTGTTTGACCATCACAGTGTGCACAAGCTAATCATTCAAACTCTCTAACCTTGTACCTACTGTAAACTCATCTTCCCCAAAATAGAAACTGGTCAGTGATACTGCTACAGTTCTCAATGACATTGTTTTTTTACATCAGTAATATACCTCATGCCTTGAATGTAATACACTTGTGAGAGATGAAATTCCTTTTCACAAAAATAAAAAAAGGTTTCTTGCCTTTGACTTAATACTTATTTCTTGACAGCTGAAACTCAGATTAAAAGATGAAAAAAATGTAATCTGTCAATACCAAATGTTTCACAAATCTGATGTTTTTATTGGCCATCATGTTGCGCCAAATTATTGAATATTTGCTTTAACTATTAAAGCCACTGTGTGGGGGACATAAAAATTCCTTATGTTGGCGCCACCCGGTGGTAGTATCAAGAATGACACTGTGACAGGTTGGGAGGTTCTTGTTCCTTGTGACTCCTACTAGTTGGTCGGGGTCAGGGCCATGGATGTAAAAACTGGATACCAGACCCAAAGATGGCGCTCATTCAGTCCAATGAGAATTGCTCGCCTGGTGCATATGCCAAATAAAGTTTCTAGCTTCCGGGTTTGCAGCCCACTGAATATGCGCAGTAGTGTTTCTCCCACTCAGCCCATAGACTTTACATTGTGATGACGTCACAGATTTTTAAATCACAGGAGACAGACAGAGTGGACACAGATTTTATTACAAATATAAAACCTCCACGGATCAAACATTCATAATAGAAAGAGTCATAACTGACCTTGTTTGCAGTTCGAGGTGTCCTGAGTTTTACAGACGTCTCTTTTACAATGGTGTTCTATGGGGAAAATGCGTTTTGGGCCGCAGGGGAATTTTTTGCTGCAATACCGCGAGTGGCCACTGTGAAAAATTGGAAGCAAGGCTGAGCTGCAGTGCCCTATCCAGGTCTTATTATACATCCATGGTCCGGGCACAGTGAGGGGTGGATCTAAGGGAAAGTTTATTCTTCATGCAAGTACTTCCATCACTTTTCAAATGTAAACACTTCTGCCCTGAAACAGACAACACGTCATACAAGACCTGTTCATTTCAAGCATAACCCAACCTTTAACCTCCCACGTGTTAAGCCCTCATTGCTGACAGGTGAAAAGAAGAAGCTGGCAACACCATCTGCCACAGAGGTGCCTACACAGGTCAGAAGTAGAGTTAGCAGCGATGAGGGAAGCTGCACAATTGGAATTGGGCATTTTCATTTGGGAGAAAACAGACAATGACACTTAAAAACAGAGAGGTTATTAAATAGGCTTGTAGCGCAGGTGTCAGGATAACACAGAAGTTGCTTTCAATGATAAGCAGTAATGAATTCTTTCTCTGTATAATTAAATTAATACGTAATTCAATTAATGACAAGATGTATTTTTAAAATGGGTTGCTGGCTTTATGAATAATTATTTCCCAACATACAGGTACTGTATGCAAAAACACAGATTTTTGATAATGAGAAAAACATCTAAATCCTAATGGTTTTGCAGAAAAATGAGTTGAAATTTGTAAAAACATGAGACATAAGGCATCAGGGGTTTGAAATAGAGTCATATGCACCCATTTAACCAACTGGACGTTGAAATGTGACCAATTATAACACAGTGCAGGATCTGAGCATCCTTAGCAGAGAGTCACTGAGCGCAGAGTCAGGGTCACTCGCTGACTACAGGGTTTCCACATCAGTGTGAACCTGCAGAATATCTGCATGTGTTTATTAAAGTCTCCCTCCTTTTGTCTTTCGTTCACAAACACAAATTATCCCTTGTACCACTCTGTCCCTCTCCCAGGTATCAAAGCCTGATATTCCTGAGGTGAGGAGGTAGCACAGTCTCGCCCTCACAAAGCACTCCTGAACATCGGCCCATTGTGCTGCTTGGTTCCCTGCCACAAGCGGATAGAGTTCATGTTATATTTATGTAGCCTAAAGCACACTCTCTCCCTATCTTCCTTTATCATTATCTCCCTCCCTGCCTCCCCATCTCTCTTTCTCTCTCTCTCTCTCTCTCCTGGTCTTCTGCTGTGTTGAACTCTAGCCAGCTCCACTAGGTCTCCCCTCTGCAGACAACAATGTTCCATCTCGTTGCTTTTGTCCTAGATATCAGCTATTTTTATATGGAATAATTAGACACATAACTGATTTAAATACTGCAAAGCCGTGTTCTTTTGTCTCCACTTAATGTGGGCCCAGTGCACATTGCCAAAGGTGTATGGTGCACGCGTGTACGCATGTGTGCATTTACATAGTTGTGTGTGTTCTAAAGTAACTGCGATTTCTTATGTAGGTTCAGTGGTATTTGGAGTCATAGGAGTGCCATAAAAAAGAATAAATCTGGGAAAGAATAAGACAATAAGTGTGGAAATATAAAGAGAAATAAATAAAATAATAAATACCGGTAAATGTGGACATATAAAGAAAAATAATTATTTTTGTCTTTTTGCTTTTTCCTTATTGCTTTTGCTTTTCCTTGAAGCACCAAGCTGTCAATCAACAGGCTTTGGGTGGGACTTCCTGCCCAGGCTGAGTAATCAATTCATGCACACACGAATCCTGCGTTGGCAGGAGCTTTTTAGTGCGGACAACAGGAAGTAGACACGACGCGGACTTGTGCATGCGCAGTGTGAACGTGGTAGCGGTTTGTTTGAATCTGGGGAGGAAACATCATGGCAGAAGCAGAGCAAGATTTAAGGAGAGGTGTCCAACCAGTTCTTTAAACACTTGGTCAGTATGTGGAGGAACATTTCAAACCAGACTATGTTTTGAGGATGGTGGAAGGTGTCATGGAGAGTCTTGGGCAAATGTCTGCGCTGACTAATACAGACACTGACAGACATGATATCCGTTGCCACTGGTGCAGATTATGGCATGTAAGAAAAAAGGTCTCAGCAAATTAGAAATAGACCTCTCCATGCAGATGACCAGATAATGACCTGAACACCGGCGCACACATTAGGTGATTCAGCGATTCAAACCACTACCACATTTATAGCGTGCAAATCCACGTTGCGTCTTCTTCTTCGTTTTATGGCGGTTGGCATCCAGCCCTTGCATCGCGTCTACTTCCTGCGCTAAAAAGCTCCCGCCAAAGCAGGATTCATGTGTGCACGAATTGATTACTCAGCTTGGGCAGGAAGGCCCACCCAAAGCCATTTGATTGACAGCTTGGCCCTTCAAGGAATAGCAAAAGCAATAAGGGAAAAGCAATAAGGAAAAAGAATGATTTGTATTTATATATCCACATTTATTTATTCTTTTATTTATTTGTCTTTATATTTCCACATTTATTGTCTTATTCTTTCCCAGATTTATTCTTTATTATGGCACTTCTATGACTCCAGTTGTATGGGTAAAAGGTGCACCCACAAATCCACAAATGAGTGTGTGTGTGTGTGTGTGTGTGTGTGTGTGTGTGTGTGTGTGTGTGTGTTTGGTGTGTGGGCTGCATTCATTATCTGATCCGAAGGTGAGAACAAGGGAGAACATTTAGCCTGCAGTTATGTATTAATAAATATTCAGTATGGAGACACAGGAAAAAGATCAACATTATTTTTAATATTTGTTTTGAGCATTTGTTAAGCCTGTTATGCAGTCTCACTTGCCAACTGCAAGGTCTTTGCGGAGGTATTAGTGTGTGTGTGTGTGTGTGTGAGAGAGAGAGAGAGAGAGAGAGAGAGAGAGAGCGGAGGCCGACTGCCACAGGATCCCAGCTGTCTGAAATCTCTAAAGAAAACTGATGATGATGATGATGCTTGTGGTGATTATGATTTTACTGATGAAGACACTGATGATCACTACTTGATGATGATTGTGATGATGATGATGATGAATGTCACATAGATGAAGGATGTTGGCAATTAAGGAAATAATGTAGTTGATATTTTTGCTGAAATGATAGATGGTAGATGACACCCTTTGGAAATGTGGGCAAATAAAGCCTCAATGTTTCAAGTAAATGAATGAAAGTGATTAATTAATTAATCTGAATTTTGTTCACAAATTTAACGTCACTTGTCTTCACATGGCCAATAAGAGTGTATGTGCCTGTACACGGCACATTTGGTGGCTCACTGGGATTGTTTTCCTATTTATATTCAACAAGTAGATGAGTGAGCTGTCATACCCGAGTTACTTTTAGATTCACTTCTCAGCTTTTGCAGTTTTGTTGCCAGAAGGATGATGCTGTTTTACATCGAAAAAAATCCACTTATGTCACAGCAGCAGTGCACGAACGAGCCACACAAGAATAGTGCAAAAGAACAACATCAAAACACAAATACTAAACTTTGTTGAAGTAAAAAGTATAAATTACTAATACAGTATTAAAATTGCTTTAAGGTGTGCAAAATGGATGTAATTAGTTAAAAAGATGTATTGCACGTTACCAGACATTGTATTTGTCGAATGTAATTGTCCAGTAATAGTAGGTCCAGTTAGAGTCCAGTAGGACCTCAGCAGCCTCCCAGTCCAGTGATGTCCATACTGTGACACAGCTGGGATGACTTTTACTTTGAAAAGTTTGATGGCCAGTGGCAGGAGTGATGTCCTGTTCTGCTCTGTGGCCCACCTTGGGGGTATGAGTCTTTGGCTGAAGACACTTCTCTTCTCAACCAGCATGTCGTGGAGGGGGTGGGAGACATTGTTCAGAATGCTAACCAACTTGGACAGCATCCTCTTCTCCATCACCACCTTCAGAGAATCCAGCTCAACTCCTGCAACCACTGAGCCTTCCTAACTATAGCTTGTTGAGCTTGTTCATGCTCTGTCCCCAGCACACAGCAAGCCACCACAGACTTATAGAACCTGCTGCAGACTCTGTAGCCTCTGAGCCTCCGCAGGAAGTAGAGCTGGCTCTGACCCTTCTAGTAGAAGGCCCCTGTGTTGCCAGTCCATTCTAGCTGTTGTCCAGGTGCATGCCAAGATAAAAGCGAACGACCTCGACATCCTCCCCTCGGATGGATACAGGGGTCAGAGGAGGCTTAGTCCTGTGGATGTCCACAATCAGCTCCCTAGTCTTGCTGATGTCCAGCTGCAGGTGGTTCAATCTGCACAATTAAAGAAATCGATCAACATTTTGGGAAATTTGCTCAGTCACTTTCTTGCCTAGAATTAGATGAGAACATCAATACCATTCACATGTCTGTGCAGTAACTCTAAAGCTACAGCCAGAAGCTGGTTAGCTTAAGTTAGCATAAAGACTGGAAGTAGGGGGAAACAGCTAGCTCTGTCCAAAGGTAATAAAATCCGCCTACCAGTATCCATAAAGCTCACGAATTTATATGTTACTGTGAGGTTGCCAGGAAAACCAGTGGAAACTCACTGTAGCCTTATGTGGCTTGTGATAATAATATTCTCTGAAAAATACACTCGAATGAAACATTCAAATATGAAAGATGAGGCAGAGACAATGCTCTTTTTAGTAAATAGCCAAACACAATATTATCTATCTTCAAGTATCAGGTTGCTGTCAATGAAACTAGCCTATATGTAGTTTTAAGTGGGTTCACTAAGACAGCAATTTACAAAACATTTTAATTCTTTTTTTAGATTACAATACGAGAAGTATTATAACCGCGTTCATCATGTTGTCAAAAAGTTTTATTTGTATACTTGAAGAACCAAGGACTTCGTTGAGCCCCCCGTACCCACTTCTGAAACCAAACTTACACCACTGGCCCTCACCACACACACCTTCCTTCAATTTAACACAACAAACAAGTCTGCTGAATTTCTTGCTTCAGCCAAAGGAATTACAGAACAATTTCTTTGTGTTTGCTTTTAACAAAAAAGTGAGAAATTGTGTGTGTAGGCCTACAACTCGTATGCACACATACAATGGCACGTTTTTATTCCTGCATGTGTGTCTCCATCTCTCTGGGTCCTGCCTGCCTCAGTCATAAGGGGTTGTTAAAAAGAAACAGTGGCAACGTGACAGCACTACAGCGCAAACCAAATCCACTTTCTTTCGTTCTCTTTCTTTCTTCGTGTTCTCCGTTCTCATTGAGTGCTCGGCTCCAAACAATGGTACGTTTCCCTCGACAATCTCTCTCTGTAGGGAACCCGCCCCCTTCTTCCTAATTTCCCTCCACCTAAACAGAAAAGAGCCCCGTTAAAGAGCGTCATTAGTGCCAGGCCATTTTTTTGTTTTCTTACTCTTGGAAGAAAGAGGAAGTGTTATCTGTGGCGGACAAACTTAACCCAATTAAGATCTGGTGGGGCGTAGGGGCTTGGCTCGTGACACAGCTGGGGCTGCCTGCTTGCCAACCAGGCACACAGCCAGCCAGTCAGGCAGGCAAGTAGCCAGCCGCCCACTCAGTCAGCCAGCAGCCAGTCACACAGTCAGGAAACCAACCAGCTGCCTACTCAGTACACCCACCAGCCTGGCAGTCAGACAGATATCCAGCCAGCAAACCAGCCTGCCAAACAGTTAGCCAGGCGTTCTGTCAGGTAGCCAGCCTATCAGACGGCCAGCCTCTTTATCCTATGAAGTGATTCTGACTTCTGTTTAAGAGTCTTCTAGTGTTCTTGTTGGCATTGTGAGGCTGATCTCGACTACATTACCCAGCTCTGTATGGCCTACAGTATGTATACAGTGCATGTGTGTATGTGTCACAAATATTACGCAATTTTTTAATCTATTTTTTGCCTTTTTGTCTGTGTACTTCTTTATAATTTCTTTGCTCTTTATCTCTTGTTTTCTTGTCACTTCTAAAAGGTAAACTCAATGAAACATTAATCTCCTGGGCCCCTATAGAATACACTATAAAATAAATTATCAATGAAGAAAATAGATTTTCTTAAATTCTGTATTTTTTTCAAGACTTATATACTGGTCGCTGTAATTATCCCTCCCTTTCATACTGGCAGTTCCTTTGTAGAATCAATACACTTTAGCTTACACTGCAGTCACTTTATGGTAGTCAAAGCTAATGTGAGTCAAGTATTCCTGCTTTAATAAAACATATTTCATAAAGGTCTCAGATATGTGCTCTTTGGAGTGCTCTTCCTGTATCTCTCTGGGCCTCTGGTAGCCTTAAATGTTAACACATTTCTTTAAAACCAGCACTCCAGGGCAGAACGGAGGCTCAGAGGGCTGAAGTGAATGTTATGTGCTATTTGTTAAACACATGAGAATGATTTGGTCATTTCAGCATGTGTCTGTCTGTAATGCAATAGATACAATGCAACAACGGTGTCGTTTCTCAAATAGAGCGTTTGCAATTAACCAAAGGACAAAAGACCCCTTGTCATATGCAAATGTGGATTGAGACTGAGACATCATCACCCCACACATGAGAACATACCCCCCCACAGCGCGCACGCGCACACACACACACACACACACACACACACACACACACACACACACACACACAGCAGCATATTTCAAAATTATCAAACCTTCTTCCCCTGGTGCCACACCTCACACTGGCACGCACACAAACACGCTCACCCCATGATCTGTACACAAGTGCCAGATACACACTCCAACAGCCAAACATGTTGATAATTAGAGCCTTGTTATTGGAAGGTGTTATCACAACAATTAACACCCTAATGTGTGCATGCATGTGTGTGTATGATGCCGTTAACGGGAGGGAAGGTGCTGGTTGTCGTGTGTGTGTGTGTGTGTGTGTGTGTGTGTGTGTGTGTGTGTGTGTGCGTGTGTGTGCAAGCCTTCACGTGATGCTGGGTGGTGAGGAAGTGTGTGTGCGTTCCATTAATTCTACCACACAGGCCCGACACAAACACCCACTCACACACACACACACGCAGCGTGCAATGAAACAGTTTCCCAGTTTGATGAAGTTCCTGTGAATTCTGACACAACGGCAGCAGGAATATTTGGAGTGATAGATTCTGATTGATATCCAGTGGGGAGCAGAGAAAGGGGAGGAGGGGTGGGGGGCAAAGGAGAGGAGGAGATGAGGAATGTCGTGGGTGTAGCTGGACCGTGCAGAGAATGATGGAGAGAATTCGTTTAATTTGCACTCTTTTCTTCGTTTTACCCAGTTTCTGCTCAAATGACTCGAGCCCTGTGACGAAGACAACACAAATGTCAAATAAATGAACCGACTCGAGAGGCGAGGAGGTGGAGGAGGAATGACAGTACAGACAGAGGTGGGAACACAGGAGGAACAGGGTTGAAAGGATGGGGAGGTGGAGGAGAGGATGGGAGGTGGAGAACAAAATGTGTTTGTGTGAGGGGGGAGAGATTTTTGTACTTCTAACATCCTCATTTATTAAGCTTTAAGATTTTGGTTTTTAGTTCGGAGTGCGTGTTTTTGAATTTTGGTTCATTAAAATTTTTTTCCTGCATTCCTGCATATTCGTCAAAGTTTGAAGGTTTCCATTTTATGAAGTAATTATTTTTCAAAGTCTTATTTTTTTCTAGAGAAGAAGCCAACTGTCACTGGTTTTCACTGGTAGGCACTCTTCAGGTGAGATTCAGGTTGGCATTGCAGGAGAATTTGCGGGACTGATCCAAACCCCAATCCTGGCTTCTCTCCACTGGCTCCCCGTTCGATTTAGAATTGATTTGAAGATTTTACTGATCACTTTTAAGGCACGCCTGGGTAATAAAAAGTTTATATAACTTGTAGTCATTAACGTAAACCATAACATATTAATTCATATATATATAGCTGTTGATGTCAGCATTAATTTACTGTAAAGTGATTGTTAGTTACATCATTTAGTTCCAAAGTAAGCCGGTAAAGTGAGGTAGTTTTACATTTTCAAACTTTTGTGGAGACACAATACACAATATTTGTCAGGTCGCACCTGAGGTGAAACAACTTGACAAACATGACACTGAACCTTCTGTTGTAGTGTTAACCATTTGCTGCCGTTTGAATATGCAGCTGAAAGGGAAGCAACAAAGAATGAATAGAAAGAATACATTTTATTGCTGAGTTTACTGTCATTTTTGACACCTTCAGAAACTGGAAGCTTTCCAGCTTCTCCTGTAAGAATGAAAAATAATCAAATACTTGTGTTTCAATTAAGTTTTTTGTCTACACTGATAAACCCTTTGTTGCCTTAGGACGAGTTCAGCACAAAAAAAATGTTTCTGGCTGATTCGTCCTCAGGAAAATGTTTCTGAAAAAACTGCTTTTAAAATCTCCCTTCTGATGATGTTGTTGTGAAGGACTGTGACTCAGTCTGTCAGTTATCCTGTTAAGGCTATGTTGTTGCATTGTTAAGTGCAGGTTGATTTGAAAAGTCTGCACTGAATTGCCATCCAAAAATAACAGAATTAGAATAACAGAATAAGAATAACAGAATAAGAAAAAGAACACAAATTACAGTAGACACATGATATCTGTTATGGTGGATAACCTACAGTATCTCCAACAACTATCAATTCTCTGAAAGTTTTTTTGTACCACAGTAAATTGGTTAAAAAAAAAGTAAAAAATATATAAATGACAGAATATTACAGCATGGAAGCAAGGACAATGGCAGTAATATAAAGCATGCTGTATATGTACAGTATGTGACTAGAAAAAAAATAAAACATTTGGATATTTCCTTAAAAAACACACACACACACACACACACACACACACACACACACACACACCACTGCTTGCTGAATTAAATCATTTCAGAAATTCTCTTTTGAAAACGTTCCTGTAAAAGCAAGACAAATACTTCAGTGAGACACTTCAGATATGAATTTACAGTAACATACTTGAACACCAACATTATGCTGCTGTTGTTCTACCCACAAACATCTCTCTCTCTCTCTCACAGTGTCCAATCAGAGAGAGAGAGAGAGAGTGTGTGTGTGTGTGTGTGTGTGTGTGTGTGTGTGTGTGTGTGTGTAGGCTGGTGTAATGAGGTGGAGACAGTTGTCCATTACTTCCTGAGTTGATGGGCTCCTCGCAGCAGTGCGCCCACAGCTGGAACGGAGGCGGAGGAGGAGGAGGCACCAAAAGGACAGAATACCAGACACATGCAGACATATTCACTCTCTGTGTGTTTGTGACTTTGACTCCCACTCTAATGTAATAATATCAATAATAATGATAATAAACTGTGTTTATACAACAGTCTTTAAAAAAAGAAGTCATGACTTGCTTTTATGCAGAAAAACACATTGAAATGTAAATTCTATGACAGGAAGAATACTTCACCTGGATAGAAATATACTGGGACAATACTTTCTGCAATAGAAACAGAGTTCCATAGTTTTATACAGATTTTGTTAACTTGAGTTCCTCAGGAAGCTCATTACAGGGACCCCAATGGTAAAAGCCTGATCCAGCCAGTAAAACTAGACCTCAGAAAAGCAAGACCAGACTGTACTAAACTCAAGCAGCATTCAAACGTATGGACAGTTCAAAAATCTTTACAAGCAAGTCTTTGCCGTGATAAGCACATACCAAAGGTATTTCTGAAACATTATTGCAGATTTAGATGTATCTTAACCACTAGCACATTTTGGATTTTTTTTGTATAATTCTAAGCATTGTATTATAAGAAGCCTAGTGGGAGTATTTTTGTAGTATGAGCGATCCTGCTCATTCCAGTCAGGTGTCAGGAAGTCAGTCTTTGTAAATATTAGGAGCAAGACGTACAGTCAGACTCAAAACTACACGTTTACTGTTGAAATTCTGTCCTAGTGGTATGAAGGAAAATATCAGGTGCACATCGCCATCTAGAGTTTAAATGGCGTAACTTCACCATAAAAGCGTCTTTGTGCACTCCATCAGTGCTTTTTTTCACCAGCACCGAGTTGTTCACGTCAGGCTTTTGCTGAATGCCACTGCATGTTGTGTTTTTCCAACCCGTGAGTAACTGGCTTCGCAGGGTTACAAAATAAGCTTTCATAAATATATCTGGATAAAAATCTAAGTTACAAAAGATCAAGTAAGTTCAGTTTCCTGAATCCTCAGGTGTGCGCAGTAGTGGAAAGTAACTAAGTACATTTGCACAAGTAGGCTATTGTATTTAAGTATAGTTTTGAAGTACTCGTATTACTCGAGTATTTCTGTTTTATGCTACTTTCTACTTCTACATACATCACAACACAGAAACACTCTAGAAACCAACCTAGACTTTTTCATCTTTTATTGTATTATAAAACTGAAGAACAGAGGACATATTTACGAAAAACAAATGTCTCCAAATTGACATCAAGTAAAAGTCCCACACACAATACCAGCACAGGTGTTTTCACTTATTTCCCCTAATTAGACCTCTTCTTAGGACTGTGCAGGTGTGGGCTTAGTACCTGAAATGTAGTGACCTCACATGCTCCACTTATCTTCACCCTGAAAAGAAGTCCATTGAAGCAGAAAGACTGTAAAAACCTGTGAGGGCATGCTGGGAATTTAAGTGTTTAAATATGAAACAGAAAATAATTGACTTCATATGGCTTCCAAATTCATACTAGAAAGACTGTAACTTTGGGAGATACTCCCTCATATTGGCTTCAGATATCGAGTGCTGTGAATTTTGTCCCCCATCACTTACATTGGAAGCGCATTAGGAAGGGATCTCCTCACAGCCAGTATGAACAGGAGGTATTACAGCAAGCAGGAACTGTTTCAGTGTTCATGATAACTGTTGTTTGAAGACAGACAGCTATAGGTTACTAAAAAGTACCAGAGGGCCAGTGAATGGAGGGGAAGAAAAATATTTATATGTATAATGTGCTTTTTTTTTAACACCATGTTTGGTGTAATCCAAACACCACACATCAACAGAAACACACCATCACTACCACGAAGCCTGGTGGTGGCAGCGTCATGCTATGGAGATGTTGTAAGGCTTGTGAGCATATCGAGGGTAACATGAACCCTAAACTTGTGGCGGAACCTGAAAATTGCTGTTCGCCTACAGTCCTCATGCAACCTGGGGCAGCTGTGGCTCAGGAGGTAGAGCGGGTGATCCGTGACACTGAACCCAAAGTTGCTCCCGATTGGGCAGATGTAAAGAAGCTTTGTCCGCTTTGGTAGTGTTAATAAATACAGTTACAGAGATCTGTTGCTTAGTGCTAAAAAGCCGAATAACATCCACTGCGATTGGGCGTTGTAAAACAACACATCAGTCTGTACTGACAAGGGGAGTGTATACTTAAAATTGAGGTCATTTTTATTTCTTATGGTTAACTCTCTCTTGAACAAAAGAAAAACCACTGAAATGCTCATCAAACAACAAAATATTCAAACATTTGTAGACGTTCTCTTTGAAAATATAATCAAGATTCCCCCTCCATACCTGCGGAACATTAACACTGCTGCACATCAAAGAAAACGAATCCACAGCGCAAAGTTGAACATTTACAATTTCTATATTTAAAAAAAAAAAAAAAAAGTACATGATTTGAACATTGTATACAACACAGAAGAAAATGTTAAGCAGTTTAAAAGGTTTCCTCTCACAAATGACTTCTTTCTGCTGTTTAATCTGTGATCTATTCAGCTACGACAAATTGCGGAAGGAAACATCTTGAAATCGCTTTTCAACACATTCGAGAATTTTAAGAGGATTTCTCACAACCAAAGTAACAAACACAAGTACAACAAGCTGTGAGCTGTTGTTGATTTACAGCGACAGATGCCTTCGTAACTAGATTGCTGCCTTATCTGAACTCCACAAATGCCACACATCAGTATTGTAAATGAATATTAACAACCAAACAAGAATATTCTACAGGTTTTTACCTGAATTACAATAAGCGAGAGTGAATGTGATTATGACGACACACCATGCTTGCCAGATGTGTTGGAGTGGAGCTTTCTTGTATGTTCTGTATTAAGATGGTTGTCAAAATTAGACACCCCTCCTTCTGTTAAGAAATTTGAAATATTTGCTCACTTGGATTTTGCATAAATTAGTGCCAAAGAATATATAATGAGATATCCTGGCAAACATTACCAGATACCTCTTGTGCTTTAATGCAACACAAAATGGTCCTTTTTTATTCTGGATGACGAAACAAAGCATGAAAGGAATTCTAAGGAAAAACAAGAAAGTGAAGAAAAAACTGAATGTAATATATCAGAGGATTTGTTGAAAAAGGTGCCAAAAGTTTACACATGAAACTTTAAAATGAGAACATCATACAAACTCCTTCAGACCGATTACTTCTACTTATGTCAAAAATAAAATGACATAAATTAAATATGAGCCAAGAACACAGCTTATAAAAACAAACTTTTAATTGGTTGCTGAAATTCTCTCAAGAGAATCTTTGAAAACTCCTTGTGAAATCTTAAGCACCATCTTGAAACATTGTACACAACAGGTACGCTACTTGCTATATTATATACAGAAAAATACAAAGTCCGATTAGCAGCGTGTGACCACCTGTGGTGACCAGGATTTTGTATGTGTTAATGTTTATCCTGTGCAGCTTGTTACTGTAACCTGCACCAACATTATGGAGTCAAACCTGAAGTACAGAACATGCTTTTTATAGGATGACTCTGGGTGAGAAACACAGTACGTTATTAAAAGAAAATTGAACGATTACAGAGGGACCTTGGAAAAGATAGTTAATGATCAGTCATTAGAATACTCCATATCGTCCTCCATCAAGTCATCCGCAATAACATGATAGAATAACTAACATTAACTACCATCTTTTTCATCTAACCGAGCGTGGTTTACTGCTTTAAGAAAAAAATGGTAGGAACAGGTATCCTACGCAGGGTCCAGGAGTCTTCTGTTCTAGAGTTAGGTGAAATCTTCAAAACGCTGCTGGCATGCAGCTGCCTGCATGTGCTACAGGGTGGGTGTGTGTGTGTGTGGATGTCTCTATCATTTCTTTCTTAGTGTCGGGGGCCGCTCGGTCGTGGAAGAGGGGCACCTGATCAGAGGGAGAGAGGAGGAAAAAAACAACAAAAAAACAACATTACATAATCAGGTTAAATTGAAGTTTATTGTCTGTACACCCGGCAGTTTGTTTTAGTTCCCAGTACTTCTATGTAAATGCTGCTATGTAATGTTTGAAATCCTAACATTAGTCTGAACCTATATACATCCCATAAAAATAAAAATAATCTATTATTTTGTAAAATAAAAATTTAATTATCTATAAGACAAAGGTGAAGGGGGAAAAAAAGTGACCCACCTGGAGAAGAGAGAAGTGGAGGGCGGGAACTCTTTAGAGAGGGTGGGGCCGCTCTACTCCCGTGAGGACCCCTGTTGCCTGTGTGGTATGGAGGAGGGTGGTGGAGTAGGGGCCCACGGGGCACAGTGGGGGCCCCGTACAGGCCCCGTGAAGCTTGGGCCCCTAATGACGGACCAGGAGGTCGATGCAAGGACAGTAGCGGAGGGGGTTTGGTTTTGGGATAGGAGCCTAAAAGGAGGGACAGAAGACACGTCATTACAGGACATCATGACAGGATGAAAGGAGAAGAACCATGTTGAAGAGAGAAATGATGTGAATGTATGTGCATGTCTGTATGCATGTTCTTTATACACACGGACAGAATGTTAGAAACACCTCTCACTATAATGCAGACCAATACAACACCACTAACTTAAACTAGAGTTTAACCAACACCTCTCAACACTGTAAACAAACCAAACATTATAAGCTTTTCAAGATTTACTGCAAGTCTACTGGTTTGGACTTCAATGTGCACGAAATGTACCTCAAATTAAGGGTAACTCAGTGTGTCTATACAGTAGGCTTATGTCAAGAACTCAACACAAATTTGTCTTCAAAATTCATTTTCAAATTGAAGATTAAAGATTACTGAACAGCCTAAAAGTGGCCTGCTAAAAACTAGAAATGGCTTGCCTATGAGTGATGGAATCAAATATTTTGGAGACAATACAAGCGGAATTCATTTAGAGGCCTTTGACACAGGTGCATGAAAATACAATTTACAAGATACAGTCCGAAAACACAGGGAGGTCAAAGTTAGATCTTTTACAAATATGGTTGTCGGGTATATGGTTCCTACACCCTTTAACTTTTCAGAAAATTAAAAAGACTCTTTAAGTGGTCAACTCTGCAGTCTAACCTGGTGAAGGCAAGAGAGGAGAGGGTGGAGGTGGGGTGTGGTCCATCATGGGCCCCCCTGCTCCAGACTGGGGTTGAGGGGGCCCAGGTGGAGTAGGGAGCAGAGGAGGCGGTTTCCCCAGTCCTGGAGGTAACATGTTACCCCTCTCCCCCTCAGTGTTGGAGGCTGGAGAAAAAGAAAGAAAGAAAGAAAAATTGAAGAACCACAATAGACAGAAAAGGTATGACCCAAAAAGAAGGAAAGAACAGGGCAAGATAAGAAGTTAAAGGTGCAATCAGTAACACAGATACAGCACCAGTCCCAGCTCTTCTAGGTACTACAGTTTAATCAGCGTCCCACCTTGTAAGTGCTCCTGCCGGGACCGGACATACTCTGAGATGCTTTCCAGCTCCTCAGGGTAGAGATGCACCCCCTCAGCTAACAGCATAAGGAGCGGACGGGTTTCGGAGGGAACAGCGTGGCGCTCGATCTTTTCTCGATCCAGAAAGTCATCCAGCAGCTGTGACGCCTGCGCTGCAGTGTCTGCGGGGTCCCTCTGCGGGCGCTCTTTGACAAGTCCACGACTGTACTCGGCTGCGACAAAGTCCATGGCCTGGTCTTTGGGCATGTTGCGATGGACTGGGGGGAGGGGAATGGGAATGTTAATGGTGTGGTGTCATGGGACTGAAGTGGAAGAAAGAGGTGAAATAAGACAAGCTAAAAACCGTAGAAACAGCAGTAAAAGCAGTGGGGTTTTTACAGGTGACCCAGGTCATACTGAAATCAATTTTGTTTTAAAGTGATGTTGGGGTCAGCAAATTCAGCTGATATATTGTACTTTGGTAGGTAGTACTTTTGAATGAGAGTTGGGGTTTGTTTGGGAGAAGAGGGGCATGCAACTTGTGTAAAGATTTTTTGTCGCATCATGTTCCTAGACATAAAATACCTTCGATTTTTTATGTGCATTCAGACATGTCACACCAAAGCACAATAAATAAGCTTTAGATGATTTGTGTATTAGATGATCTGGTGCAATAAATAATTCATTTTTGTGTTTGCTTTAAGAACATACATGAAATTTTATTTTACTGATTTTATTTTGGTTATGTAGACCAGACTACAGAATGTGTTTAGGGCATGTTTTGGTTTTCTGTTGTTTTGGCTGTGAGATGATGATCGTGTTTTATATAAAATGCATATCTGCAATTTGAATTATGCTGTTTTGTATGTGCATGGTACGCTATTTAAGATCGTCTCCACTGGTTGCCCAGCAACCCTTAGACTGACAAGATAAGAACAGTCCAACATATAACCCTCCGTAAAATCACAAATTGTCGTTGTTACACTTGATAAGTGAGCTTGAGAGGAGCTGGGAGCTTCATATTTATCAGACATGTATGAGAGTGGTATTGATCTCATCTAACTCTAAGAAAGCCAAACCAAAATGTTGAACTATCCCTTTTACATACATACTTTGCTACTGAACGAAGCTACTGGCTTCATTCAGTTTGTTTAGCATGTAATGTTATGTAATGTACTGTGTACCAGTGGTAGCCAGTGGATGATCTGTCAACAGAGTGCCATTGATGTATAGACTGAATGAATATTGTGTAGATTTGATGGCCGTGTTACAACAGTTGAGTGCAGAATCGTAGCTTCAGAACTCATGTTGTGCCCTGAGATAACGTATTATGATATGGCGCTATATAAATAAAACTGAAGTGAATGTTGGTGTTTTAATGGGAGTATTTGTTTTTTTCAGAATCTACATAAAATGTTAATCGCATTAGACTGTCAGCTGAAAAGGGATGGAGGGTTGTAACTGAGGTGGTTTTGGCTAAGCTTGAAGGAATGAGGGGTAGGGACTTACTTTTGAGGGATTCTGAGAATATGATAACCGTGCAGGAAGACAGAGCTACGTTTGTCTGCTCCACCAGAATACATAACGAGGAGCCGTCTGCTCGGACATCCTGCAGGGCCCGGGTCAGGCCCGATTCCGCCTGAAGGTAGAGCATTTCCACTGATAGGCCACGCTCCTGCAAACACTGGCTTAGCGATTTGGGGTAATCCCTTTGAGAGGAAGAGAAACACTTTGTTAAGTTGACATTTCTATATTAAGTGACTCAGCTGGCATATAGAGAAACCTAAATTATATCTCTGAGAGGAACAGAGGGTTATTTCTTGATTTATAGTGTGCTTTTCCAACAAAAATGTAACTATGTCATCATTCCTTTTGTGTTGTGAATTCTGGATGTATGGATCTTTAATTAGACGGGACCAAGAGTATGCAAATCTCTACGCATTACATAGAGATTTGTGTGGCACTAAAACAAGTTTTTGGGTCTCTCATAGATATATTTATTGTTGTAGTAGTATGTGTTTAGGTAATACATCAGGTAAAACAGAGGGGATCTTATTCATATGGAAGACTTAGGTGAATTCATTTTGAATTTGCAAAGAATTGTGGTCCTGTCAAAGGAAAAAACTTAAAAAGCTATCGGCAGTCTGCATTTTTGAGAACCCCTGTGTTGAATGGTGGTCTTTGATATAGTTGTGGATAAATGTCTGGATATGGGTGAGTTTGGTGGCATTTTACATTACACCTTTCTAAAGCATGTATGGTAAAGGTCATGTTTTCATATTAGTCCCCACGAATCATGGAGCAAGGGTCAACATTCCATACAGGGGGAAATCTGTTACAAGCACCAGAGGTAAGAATTCTGGTAAATGTAGGAACTCATCCCCTGACATAGAAGTAGGCAAAGTAATTTGAGAAAAACTAGATAAAAGAAAAACAAAAGCCAAAATATAGCTAAATACACAGCATCTGCTTGCCACTTGCACCGTTAGCAGTTTGTCTGTATGCAGTGGCCAACATAAACAAGCTTAGTTGCAAGTGATATTTTGGCATTTGGAATGTACCAACTACAAGAATGACAGAAGAAAAGAGGTTTATGCTGCAGGAGTGGTTTGAGAAGTCATTATGGACATTGTGATGAATTAAAAATTGAATTAATTGTTAGTGGAAGGCATCCAAGCTGACTACATTTGCACACTAGGTATCATAATTAGTAGCACTAGAGCAGTGCCCATTTGGGGTGTGGCCGTTCTTGAGAACTGCTCGATTTCACAATCAACACTGCATTCCATTGGGTACTCAGCAATACACCTGGCAAGTGTGAAGTTGATTGGATGAACAGTTCTCGAAATATGCAAATGACAGTCATACACACAGACAGATATACAGACAGAAATTCCTTAATGATGATGCTACAGTGCCACCTATTGGCCAAATTACATCAAATTAGTTATGGTCATTCAGACATGACATCTACACGTCCACCAAATGTGGTTGCAATAGCACAAAGCGTTCAGGAGATGTGACATTTATTGTAATATAATCCCTGCCCACAGCATTTGAGCAAATTTTGAGGGCAAGCAATAGCAAAACTGTATGGAATATCAAAAATCTGAAAAGTAACTTTTTTTGGGTTGGTTCAGAGATGTTCTGTACCAAATTTGGTGACAACTGCTCAAAATTTGTAGGAGGAATAGTGAAAAAAAAACAGATTTGGACAAAATTGAAAATGGTGGAAAATCACACAAATGGGCATGGCGTATAGGGATAGAGTCGTTGTTTCGTTCATTTGTTTGTTTGTTCCTGAGATTTACGGTTCAAAAGTTACAGGCCAAAAAGTAAAGCGTTGTTGTTATAGCGCCACCATGTAGCCAAATTGCACCAAATTCGACACTGCACTCCCTTGGGTCCTCAGCAATACACTCGCCAAGTGTGAAGTTCGGTACAGAAAGACAGAGATTCCCTCCTTTATAGTTAGATAGCAGTGTTAGCGCTATACGTACTCTGCTGGTTAGTTAGCTACTCTAACTGTGTCACAAAAACATAAATGCAGACACAGTTTCATAGTTGCCATTAGTGTATCTTGAGTGAGTATCTTGTGCATAAATTATTTTTTGATGTTGCATTGTGTAGGGAGTGTAAATGTTTTATGCACTTCTACTACTACTTTGTACATAGGTTTGTATAATCATTTGTCACCAAATGGGGTAAGGGCAGATCAGTTTAATGGTATTCATTTATGAGCTTAGCATCCCCTACTGAATCAATAGTAACAATGCTGTGAAAGGGTAACGCTGAATTTTTCTATTTATCATGAATGTGTGTGTAGCATGTCACTGGTATGTAACAACAGAAGCCTATAATGAAATAAGGTTGTTTTGAAAGAACGTGTGACCCAAGTCATATTTGATATGTACTTTACAGTGAATAGAAATGTTATTCATTGGCATTTAGATCAGACTGTATTCAACAACTTTGAAGCTTTGGTGGAAAGGTGTGCGTGTGTGTCTGACACATCAGTTTCACTTTAAAACTGCATTCAATGGTAGCCTGGATTGCATATTCTCAATATGCAGAAATACATATGATCATGATATGAATGTATTCATGGGTATTGATTTGGTTACTGCTAGGGCTGAACAATTAATCAAAATATTATCGAAATCACAATACGGCCAAGTGCATTATTTATGAAACACTGTGGTGCTACAGAGACGTAAGGTAACATGCTTGTTTGGTACAGACCCCAGCAAAAATCACATCATTATCATTTTAATATTTTTTCCAGTGAAAGTGAAATGCAAAAATTACCATTCCCACTAAAATCGTGACTTATATGGCAATATCTGTGGAAATAATCGCAATATGATTTTTTCTGCATGTCGTTCAGCCCTAGTTACTACTGCACATTTTTATTTATGAGAGAAGTCAGAGAAGGTCACAATGCTGACAGTACACTAAAACACAGCTCTTATTGTTCCTATATTCTTTGCGTGTGAGCATGAATATAAATAATAGCACACAGAAATGTGTCTTTCCAGACAAATCTGGGGCAGTAATAAAATTGCACATAAAATGAAGCAGGTGACATTTGGATCTGGTGCTTGTGGAACTGCTATTTATCAGCAGGCTCCTGAGGATACCAGGAGCTTAGCAAGATGTGTAGGAGCAGAACAGAAACCCTCATATATTCTCAAACTAGCTTTAAAGACATGTAAGGACAATGACGTGAGTCAGATATGTTGCCGTCAGCAGGAGAGAAACGGGATCCTGTCTGTCAGTGATCATAAATCAAACTTAATTGGACTGGCATAATCAGTCAATACAACAGTAGAAAACATACTGAGATTGTCAACCCATTGAAGGTATAACCTGGGCCTTGTTTTCTTGTCATGATGACTAATGATGATTTACCAGTTCGCCATAGAGCTCTGCATACCTAAGAACCACTGGGAGTGCTGCTGTCAAATACATATACACACACAGGATCAACTGGTAATCTTCAACAAATCCAAAACGGATCCAGCTGTCAGCCAACGACTGCTTGTAGTTGGTTTACTACTCTCACAACAGCTACGCTGACTTATCATAGATGAAAATATTCCTTTATATACTGTAAACATATCTAGTGACCAAGCCTCATGTTCATTTTCATTTTCATGTTAAAAAGAGTTTAGTGCTTTGAAGGACAATGGGTTACTTCACTGACTAGCAGCGCCAAAGAATTCCTAACTACAGTGCAATCTGTAAGTAGTGACATTTTTGTTGCGTTGACTCTGTACTGCAGTACAATGGACCTGAAACAATAACTACAAGGACAAAATGCTACTCTTCAGCTTTAACTTGAGGGTGTTTACATTTGGATAAACTATGTAGGAATAGTAGAAACTCTTACATAAACTTTAGTGGACCAAACATAATTGGACAGATATAAAAATCATATTTAAAAAGGAAGCTGGAGATTCTGTATTTCTGTTATTGTCAACAAATCCCATAAAAACACCAAAACCAACAATTCGTTAGTCCATCTCTTAATGCTTTCCGACAACTGACGCACAATCCACTGACTCTCAGTGATCCAAGTACTCACAGGCACTGGTTGGTGACAGAAAGGACCACACAGTCAGCCGGCTTCCTCTCCTCTTGCACCTGTCTGTAGAACTTCTGATACAGGGCTTTCCGTCTGTCTGCTGGAGTGCAGCCCTCCGGCTTGGCTGGGGGGTTTGAGGATGGTGAAGGAGTTGGGGGGGAATGAGGGGGAGCCAGAGTGGAGAGAGCAGAGGATAAAAGAAAGAGGGGAGTTTGCAGGTAGAGAAATGAGAGCAGAGTTTTGGTTCATTTGCAATCAACATTAGGAAGCAATGCTAATGAAACGGCATTTCACTTTGAATGCATTTCCTGTAAACAGGATATTGGGGCACACCATAACATAAGGATGGGTTATTTTAAAAGTATAAACCAATGGGATACCAGTTATTTAAGAAATGTAATTTTATTTAATTTAAGATGCAGAGGCACAATCACAAAGCATGCAATTTCATATTGAGAATTTTTGCAAGGAATTAAAAACAAAAAAGCGTATTGCTGTGCTTTTAGTGATCAATACAAAGAAAGAGACTCACCATTTGGCTGATGCTTGTACCCCTCGTACTTCACACTTCCGCTGTAGTTTTGTATTTGCTCCAGTTCTTCATAACTGAAAGAAAAGCGGTGCAACAGGAGCATCTCTTAATGTTACATTTTAATAAGGGAGGCATTTCTATACCTACTGTTCACTGGGTCATTAAAGGCAATGAGTTGATATGACTGAAGATGTTATGAAGACTGAAAACAGAGCTTCTTTCCAACGCCCACAGTGAAGTATGCTTCAAAGAACCTGGGTGTCAGAAATGACTGCACCGTTGTTGTAAAAGATTCAGCTGTGAATTGCTGAAAAATCACTGTTGCAACAAGTCCTGTGGCACAGACCCAAGTAACCCTTGTGTCGGTGTAGTGTGGCTGTAAAGCAGGACACTTTGCCCAATTTGTTATGGGGCAGAGCATAAGTGGCAAGTTTAAAAAAAAAAAAAATTAAAAAAAAAGTATCTTGGAGAGGGATAACAAATCACCTAGAATACGCAACAGATTATCTAGAGGAGAATCATAATATGACATAATAATAATGTTGCATTATTAATTTACAAAAATCTGACTGATATTATCCATAAAAGTAGAACATAGTTCAATCTGATTATTTTGTATTATTTCAGATAAATGTAACAAGTCTTGATACAATAATGGAAACATTTTATTAATATGGCGTTAATGATTCAAATCATATCACCTAACTCTTTCAACCTACATTTTTCCCTGACAGTTGTACTTTAAAAGAAGTTTGAACTCCTTTTTGATCATGATCATGGACCTCCATGGGGTAGAGGTAGGCTGTGTCCCAATTCAGGGGCTGCATCCTTCGAATGATGCAGCCCCTGAATTGGGACACAGCTGTAGTTTCATACAACAGGTGAATGTGTTTCTTCCTATTTCCGCTCCATTTGTGTTGAATGTAGCTGTGCTGTGTGCTAACACTTTTCATGTCAAAGTTCCGTGCTGTCAACCTTGTCTAAACATGTCACTCTTGTCAGTGTTTTCATTGTTGAAAATAGAGATCCGTAACAAAACGAAGGGCCTCAACTGAAACACGATTTTCTCTCAACTGCGACTGGACTAGAATCTTCGAAATATTAACTGTCACACAAACACTGCAGATGAATGTTATGAAACAGAGGCTTTGAATTATGTGAATGTAAGGCTGGTACCTATCCAGGGCATCCTTGAGGTCTTCGGTCCTCTCCTCTCTGGTGGGGTAAGGCGCTGCTCTCCGAAACAGACGCAGTTGTTGAGCACTGCACGACACAAGAAGGAGGTTTTTGTGGGCCTTATCAAATACAACTAACGTTTACTACAGGTTAACTGTTGGAAGGGGAATATGTATTAGTTGGTAGAAACCACACTGTTTGCTTTCTGCTATGGCAGCTACCTAGCATGTTAGCTGCTAACGTAATGCTAAACGTGCTACAGGGAACCATACGGCTTACCTTCCATTTGGGTTAGCTGGTGGCCGCCGGGCAGCTGCAGATGATTTCGCCCAAGACGACATTTTATCTGTAATGCAACTTCACCCAAATAAACATAGGCTTTTAATCACAGGGAAAGAAGAAAATGTTTCCTGATGTCCCTCCACCAGTGTTCTACTACAACTCTCCCTGTAGTGAGGAGGAGGCGGAGTTCTTCTTCTGGCTGTTGACTAGCCATCTTACTGGTGTAGCCTATTACCGCCACCTAGTGGACTACAACGTTTGCAGTGAAATAAAATTGGAATAAAACTGATCTGAACCTCTCTAGCAGTATCATGTTTTGATCCTTCGGTGATGCTGCTAGTTTCCCCATGCCCATCATTATATACATTATAGCCTATGTCACCCATCTGTACTTGCCCTTAAAGAGTTATTCCACCAGACAAAAATAATTTTCTCATTTACCTCTAATGGTATCTATCCATTTAATTTTATGATTTCATCAGCTGAGATTTTGAGATATAAGTCAGAGATTTCTACAAAATATTGTTTGTGGTGGAAATGAGGAGCTCTTCAGTGCCACTACACTTATGATTGGACCAGTGATGTTATCTTATATCTGTTGACAGGTCATTGCAAAGTTATATGAGACCTGCCTTTTTAAAACTCTGATGTCATTCTCTGGTTGTAGCTCCTGTCGTTAAGGTTTGGATATGGTCTTGGTCATGGTTTATGATTAGTTTGACATCCTACGGTTGGGCACGAAGCCTGGGGGTTAAGGCACATACCATATGCATATGATAACTGCAATATCCCTGGTACAATTCCAGCTTTAGGGACCTTTGTTACATGTCATACCCCCTCTCTTTGTTTTACTCAGACATTTTTTCTGGAGAATGAGCATCGTCTTTGAAGTGTGTTCATAAACATGCATTTGCTGCAATGCCAGTAAGTATCGGTATCATCCTCCTGCAGATATATAGCACTGGAAATAAAACACAAGTCCAGCACAGTAAACATATGCACTTCTTGTGTGAGGCAAACAGGGCAATCTTGCTGGATCTTTACACTCAATTGTTAAAAAAATAGTGTTATGAGAACAACCCTATTTTTTCATCTAGTGTTCAAGATCCACCTATGGACAGCTACCAGATTGCCCTTTGGCAGCTGGCTTGACAGTAGATGCTTTTGCTCTTAGAGGACAGTGTCTGGCATATGCCAAAAAGAGCAGTACAGAACACAGTCCCATCTCCAAAGAGAAAACGGGGATCATTAAACAATGCAAGTACTAAATTCCATAATTAATGCGGGAGATGTGTGATTTGTAAAAAGGGAGTTTTTATTTTCCAGTTTGCCTGAATGTAATGACAGTGTGCAACTTTTGTGTATATGGGATAGTTTCTTTACCATGTCTGAATTCTCAAAATTCCACTTTTAAGCAGTTCTAAATTTGTCATTTAAACTGTATTGCTTACTACAGCCTAATTGTATTGCATTTCTTAATCAGCCCTGATTCATGTGAATGCATAAACATACTTAATGTAATGTAATACTTATAAAATAATAAAAACATATCATTTGCTCAACAATTAAAGGGGTGTTCCACCAAATAAGTTAGTAGGCTATTGCACTTCCATAAAGTTGGGGGACTTGCGAAAGACAGATTTAAAAAAACGGTCATAATCAAAGTATCCTGACTTTTTGTCCATAGTATTCACCTTATTCCGCCCCGCCCACTTTCAGTACTTCCCTTTTCTGGTCTTTGTCTTCTGACTTCCGCCCCGTCCGGTAGCCAGTTCACTAGTTAGAAGATTTTTAATATCGTTAGCTAGATCGAC
>LKNJ01005693.1:0-21806 GCA_002120245.1 Maccullochella peelii
GTTTGTCCTCTCTGGTAGACAGAGGGTGCTAAAATAATCCCCTGACACGCTGAAATTTAATGTTTTTAGCTAGCTACAGGCATTTTGTTAGAGTTTCAGCCATTGGTTGCATATTGTGGCGCCGATTGTTTTCCCCTGCGGTGGGCGTGGATTTCAGAGTGTGACGTGTTGCGCTCTGTCTCTATGTTGTCCATCACAGAAAAGCCAGTACAGCCCTGTTCACAAGTGACTATTATTATCCAGCAACCTCATGTAATTCTTGAGGTAACCCCCATCGCTGTTTAGTGAAATCCATTTGCACAGGAGAATGAAACCACTGGCCCATACACAATTGTACAAGGTTAAGTTTTAGGAATTATGATGTGTTACTTTCTAATTAAGTAAAACTACAGTTTTATTTGCCAAAACTGATCTATTGCTCCCACTGCAGGGGCTGTAGGCTACTGTCTTTTCTATGTGTACCCTGGCAACACTCATACGATCTAGAGAAGACTCTGAGTGGAATGTCTTTTGCAATTTCAGCATCTCTTATCCCTTATTTTTTGTATTTTAAAACTAACTCTGACATCCCGTAGTGATTTGAAAACACTGAGATGAATATTTTCAAATCTATCTGTGTGCTACTTGCCCTGGGACCTGTCTTTTCCATGTAGCCTTCCTTCAGAAAGTTCCGGGTAAGTTTGGGCACCAGCTGGAAAAAACACAAGCAAAGCAAATGGATGAAGAACAACACCATGAGGATACAAAGGGGTTTCAGTGCTGAATATCCATTTTGGGAACAGTGCTAGCCAACATGTGCAGTAAGTATAAATACAGTAATGGAGTTCCAGCGGCCTCAATCATAGTATCTCACAAGCACAGACATAAAATCAATGTCAATGCCATTTGGATCTCAGCAACAGCAGGCGTCCTTTTTCAAATACTGCAAATCTAAAAATGGGGGGGTGGGGGGTGCATATTGTGTGTACATGTGTGCTTGTGTGCGCTCACCTCAGCATCCGTCGCCCCGGGAAAGGCCACCTTTAGATAGTGAAGCTGAACTGCACGAATTGCATTAAACCAGTCTACGATCTCCTAATGGACACAGAGAGAGAGAGAGAGAGTGAGGGAATGAGTTATTCCGAAGATATTTTTGGCGCCCCCTCTATCATGTAGAAAGAGAAGAAAATATCAGAATATCAGAGGTTCAATATAATGCCTAACAAAAACATTCTCAACACCAGGTCCTACTTACTTGTTGTTTCCGAAGCTTTTGACCACATCTTGTGGCCTTCTTGAGCTGGAGGCTTTTGCTTAGTTGTCATGGAGATGGTTTAGTTGTTACCACATGACCTACATATGGAATTTCAGTCACGTGATAACAGGTTGTCTAAAGGTATACACGATTATACGAGATGTGGTTGAAAGCCTCAAAAACAACTAGTTAAGTTGGACCTTGTGTTGGGAACTTTTTAGTGTAGCTGCTGTTTCCTAGGTCAAGAATGTAGCTGTAGTTTGTTTGTGAGAAGTAATGTTGTTGACCAGTTGTTCAGGTATACTCACCACCCTGATTCTAAATATTAGACAAATAACAAATAGCACATTTTAGAAAATTAATACCATCGTAGTGCTTTGGTGACCTGGAAAATGATTTGCCAAATACAATCCCCCTTGTTATTGATGGTTGTGGAATTCAGTCTCTTCATGCTTGCTCAGATCAGTATCGATTGTGATTCATGAAATACCTTTTCCTGTTTCTAATTTCTAAAAGCAGCTTTTACTTATGAGCTTACTATGACCTTTGCTTCCACTGATCACAAGGTAAATATGGGTTGTGACATATCTGTCTAAATCACCCCTCTTTCTATTAAACTACAGGGGGTTTTAAATAAGTGGCCAGAATATTCCTAAAAACTGTGACCTAGTGCACGTTGCTTTGACACACTCTCCCTGTGTTTTATTTTTGTTTATTTTAATTTTTTTGTCTGCATAGAAACATAGTTTAAAGTGTGGAGTTTTTTTTGTAAAAGTCCATCAGAATGCTGTTTTGCAGCAGACTCTCAAGTCTCAGATGTTAACAAATAACTTCTCAGCT
Organism: Maccullochella peelii; assembly: GCA_002120245.1. Classification (NCBI taxonomy): domain Eukaryota; kingdom Metazoa; phylum Chordata; class Actinopteri; order Centrarchiformes; family Percichthyidae; genus Maccullochella; species Maccullochella peelii. Next base: position 2,075 of record LKNJ01005693.1, read on the forward strand.
TGACGACAACACCGAACTGTTCCACGTATCTCGATGTATATTCATGAATGACACAGAATGATAGATGCGGAGTTTGAATGTCATCTGCTAATGGATTCCATCAGCCTGCGGAAATTGGTACGGATGGTTTGAAAAAGGTTTGGAGACTCGCCCACAACAACACAAACCAGGTAGTTTCAACACATGTCCGTCCCTTAATGTGATGGATGACAAATATCCCTTGTGAATGCCAACATATGCTGCAATTTAAGTTAGTTAACATTAGTAAACATTTTCTTTCTTTTTCGGTTCTGTTATGTGCACTGATCACCACACACACACACACAAACTCAGTACATCGATGCAGACCTTGCCGTTATCATGGTAGACAAAGATGTTGCGGGTGCTGTAGTCTTTGAGGTAGGTGATCTGCAGGCCGTTGGGGTTTCCGATCTTCTCAGGCTGGAAGGTTGCGTTGATGGTGTCCACCTTGAGGACTGCTTTGGGCTCCTTAGCCTGCAGGAGAGAGCGAGGAAAAGGGGGGGGGCTGCAGATCTGCCCTCTCTTCAAGACTGATTTCTGTAAATCTGATAATTTCAGGTTGAAGAAGGCTACAAATCAAAAGTAAAAATGTATTATCTTATCAACCATGATTACCCAACTTGTAAGAAAGTGGAATTCAACTTTTTAAAAGTGTATATCTACACTTTTGTTTTGAATGAAAGGACTCTTGAGTCCCAAATGTGAAACAGCTGACTATTTCTTTTGTTCTATTTGGTGTTTATTTTTTGTACTTGTTTTAATTTTTTTATTTTACCTTGATAACATTTTTATTTAGATATTATCCTGTTTAAAAAGTAAAATAATGACCAAATAAATTCTGAATTAAATGGACTGGGACCAATTAATAAAACTCCTCCTGATTGCATTGTTTTGTCCAATCATGATAATACACTTTTTTATGAAAGTTTTTACTGTCACTGCCTGACCAAAAAATTAAAGTATAGTTATGGAGTCAAGGTGTGTGTATGGTATCAGTGTTTGGGGCCATATTTTGTGCTCTTTCCAACCATGCAAATAATAAGTAGAGCTATTATCTGCTTCACTGATAACCATCATGTCTAAGACTGCCACTAATCCCAGCAAACCTCTGTGTGGAAGCTGCACTTTAATCTGTCCTGACTTGAATTTAAATAAGCATCTATGGGAACAGAATCTGTGTCTGTGTGTATCTTCTGCCCTTGACTTTAAGAGATAACACGCACAGCTATGTTTTTTCAGATTTGACAACTGATTAGATTTTACACTTTTCTGTCATTATGAGTATTGACTCTCCCAGCATGAAAAAAACAGCGAGAAAGTGAGACGAATTTGCTAAGAAGCCATCAGTAGTCAGACTGTAACTTGTGCCTGAATATTTTACACACCTCAGTGCTCTTCTGAAACCCAACCAACTCACCAGCTTCAAAAAAATCTAAAGGATCTGAGCGACAGCGAGCAACACTTTCACATTTTTCACCGCTGTGACTCTATGAGGATGTTTTTGTTTTATTGTTTGCTGTAGCAGTCACCAGGAGAATATAGAGCAACAGTAAAATATTTCACGGGAAAAAGTCCTGGAGAACAGGAAAAAAAAAATCACAATAAAAAGACATTTGTATGCCAAGACATAATACTAAAACACACTGGAAATCCATATTTAAAAATGAGAGTGACAGTCTTTTTAAATTTATTATTCCCACTTCCCCTGAGCTGGTTTACTGTGACAAACAAAGAGCTCCCACTGCTTCCAGCCCTAATTGGTTTGGGTGGTGTACAGCTAAGTGAATCAGCCGCACTGACTGTCAGGACAGACTGCTGGTTAAGCTTGTCTGAGCACGTTCAGACGCAGCGGAGCGAGCAGGTACAGATACATTTTGTAGGCTTTTGGTAGGTATGTATGATTATAAAGTTAACTGTGTGTATGTGTGTTAAAAATACTGCAGCACATAATGTGGGGGTGTTGTCTAAAGAATATTTTATGTCTTTAAAGTGCTCTCTAATGAAGGTATTTGTGTTGTGGTTGCATGTGTGTGTGGGTGTTGCACATGTGCTGGAAGTGAACCACAGCCTTCAAACGACACTAACTAGGACGCTGTCTAATTACAGTAGATTACTGGTGTCTTGCAGGGTGTGTGTAAGTAAAGTGTGTTTAGGTGCATGTGGCCACTCAAAGTCTCATTAAAAGCTGCTGCTTACGTCATATTTGGTGAAATACTTCAGAGTCCCCTCCCTCTCTGAGAGGACGAATCGCCTGTTGAGGAACTGCCCGTTGTCCCGCCCCCTCTTCATCAACATGCCATCTCTAGTTCCTGCAGGAAACCAGCAAAGGTCATTCATTAGCATGAATGTGTTTTTATGTATGTATTAATGAGCATACGTGTGCACACGCTCACCTTCCTCATATATAAAGTTCTTCCCAGGCTCAGAGAACTCCTTCCTCTCGTACTTTGCTCTAATCCACTGCTCCCTCAACACCCTGAACGCACACAAACAGATGAAATGTCAATAGAGCCAGCTTGTAAAACGTACCAGCTGAAAGCAGACTAACAGACGTCTTGCGTACTTTGTGGTACATGAGAAAGAGGCTGGGCTGCATGCACGGTGAAGGCTGATACATAAAAGTATATGAATATAAAAGAAATGCACTGTCAAATATAATGTTACTGTAATGGCCATAATCCTCATTCAATCTACATATGTTGAGAGACTGAAATTTGTGTTTACTATTTTGCATTTTCCTGGTTAAGTTATCTAGCCTTGCCAGCTAGCCCAGTTGGTAAGCTAACAACAAACAATACTTATAAATGAGGGTTTGAATTGCAACATTTTAAAATTACACAATTCAGAAATGTATGTTTGGAAATATCTGGTACTGTATGCCTGAGAAAGCCTGAAAATATCCCTACTTTTCAATATGTTCGCTATTAGCTGTTCAACTAGCTAGCTTGCAAAGCTAACAACCCTTCAACAGAAGCCAAGAAATATACAGCTGTATCAAAGAACCTTAGTAGAAAATACGAATTAATAGCCATGGCAACCACCCAAAATGTAAGTATAAAACTGACCCAAAAGCCATTGCAAATATTCTTTTTTTTCCCTCCAACCGTGTCACTTAAAAACAAACACTCGCTTTAATTTCTACCATGAATTCAGTTTTGGAGAAACTCTCAGGTCTTATTTCATGTTACATGTGTGTATAAATGTGTGTGTGTGTGAGGGAGAAGGGCATGGAGATCTGAGCTGTCCTCGGGCTAATTTTTACAGATACAGTGGTGAGCTACTCCTTCCATTCAACACACACACTACATTTTAGCTTACTGTGTTTGTGTGTGTGTGTGTATTCTTTTATGATTAATGAGAAGATTTGCTCTTTTCCAAAAATTCCCTGGTTCACATTCATACAATTCCAAACATTCCTGTCTGGGAGCTGCCTGTACAGCCACAGTAACCCACACTATGAGACCGTCACAGTGTGTCGACGGGTGATCCGGAGGCTGCCTGTAGTCAGGAGAATGCATATCTGCATCAGCGAGACAGTCTACAAAAAGAAACACTTAAGAAATGGTTTCAAAAATGGTGTTGGTTGGCTTTGACTTTATTCTCATAATATGGCAGTATGGAGTCATGGGAGTGCCATAAAAAAGAATAAATCTGTAAAAGATTTACAGAAAGCAAAAGCAATATGGAAAACAACAAGGAAAAATAGAGGGATAAAAATAAATGACAGTATATAGAAAAATATAAATATATACAGAAATATAAATGTGAAAATAAATGAAAATGCTTATAATTATATTATATTTAGCTATTTGTCTTTATAATTCTACATTTACTTATTCTTTTATTTATTTCTCTTTATATTTACACATTTATTTTCTTATTCTTTTACAGATTTATTCTTTTTTATGGCACTCCTATGACTCCATAGGCAATAACTCTAAGGACTTCTCAAATTCAAATACACGACTTGCACATCAGTGGTCTTTTCTCTCATCAGCAGTGAAATGCAAACTGCTTTCGATCAAATTAAGTTGTTGCAAATTTAGAAGCATTGTAAGATCGGTATGTGAAACTTTCTAAAGACTTTAGCGCTGGAGGCTGTTACTTTAACAATTTACATCAGGCTGTAGTTATTAGTGTATGTAATAAATGACATATATTATGTTGTCTATTGTTTGTGGATGAACTGCTACCTCTAATAGCAGCTATTAGTGATGATATGGCACACTAATATAATGTTTCAAAGAATCAAGCCCTCACAAGTTGCAAACACGGATATTGGTTCACATACCCAATGCCAAAAGGCCGACACTCAGGACTGAGTCACTTAGAAGTAATATTACAAAATAACCACAGAAGAAAACCTTCAGTAATACGTTTCAGGGAACAGTATTTTCATTATATTTCAAATGTCATGATCACTTCATAAAACTACAGAGTGAGCTGCAGGAAGGCGTCTTAGAAGAAAATATGGAACCGAAGACATTTAAAACATAGAAGAAGATGGAGAGAAACAACAAGAAAAACTATAAAAGGGTGGAGAAACTGACTGTTAATGATGTTCTTTGTCAAGAATACTTAATTCATAGTGGAGAGGAGTCTAAAACATTTAAGATCCTCAAACTGCAGGTGAACAAAGATCATGATTTGCCAACACACACACACACACACACACACACACACACACACACACACACACACAGTGAAACAATCCTCCTGTTCTCCTCTCTTGTCTTACTGTATATTCACTTTATTAATCATATTTCTGTGCAGTGTGAAATTGCTGACTGAATTGATACAAGAAATTCACTGATGCAGATATAATGCATCACACACTCTACGTTCCCTTATCATTACTAATGAAGATGACGAGGTGGATGCTGTTAACAGTCTCTGCAATCCTTGTATCATTATTCAAGACAAAAACTACTTTGGATAATGGCTACAGTTAAAATATAGCTATAGCTGAGTCCTTTAAGTCCTGTGTGTAACTGTACAGTTTCTTAAAATCTAATCACACTGTGTGTGTGAGCACTTTGCTTTTTTCAACAAGAATCTTTTGTTTACTTTTATTTTCTCCAGGTCAGATTAATACTGAAAGTATACTGAGTACTCAGTCCAACCATAGACTGTATATAAAGATGGACGATGCGTCTACATTTCCTCACACAGTACAAAAAGAAGCCAAAATATCCCGGATATGGGTGCTATATCTTGCACCAATGACGTTTAGAGCCAGAGTCTGAGCAGTAGTGATCTGCGTTGGAGCCATGGTATCGAGGTCCCGCCCATAGACCCGCCCAAAACCAATCACGAGCACACCACAAGTTGTCAATCATAACGCCACACGCCCCATCAGACAAATGAGCACTTGAACAAACATCAGCGTGATAAGAACTACCTGAAATGTGAACTTTGATTTTTCAGATTTTCAATTTTTTGGCTCATGTCCCATCTGCTGTCGTGGAGGGGGCGGGGTTTATGACATATATAATGCAGCCAGCCACCGGGGGTGATCGAGATGTTTTGGCTTCACTTTTGGGAAGCTGTCATGGCCTCCATCTTTATATACAGTCTATGAGTCCAACCAACACTGAAATGTTGTGTGAATTATAAAAATAAGCACCACAATAACTAACACCTAACAACAGTGACACATCAACATGACTATGGCCATAATAACACCATTTAGCAAATATTAAGATTATCAGTTTTGCTATCATGTTCCCGTTCTACAGGACTCGCTTCAGAGCCAGAACGTCAAATATGTATTGAATGATTCAAAGCCCAACCTTTTCACAGACACTCTCTCGACAGCTTGACCAAGCTTGAGCAAATCTGCCTGGTAGAAAAGCAGAAAATCCCATAATGGGGTGCTGTCACAGGGGTTGGATATGTCTGTATTTCACACTGAAACATTTCAAACATAAGTACAAGGGGAGCTGGTTTCCAAATGCACTGAATGTATCTCCAATTACTTGCTCAGAGTGTGAGAAGGACAGAGCTTTCAGCCCTGAAACCTAGCAAGCATCATTTAAAACACATCAAGCAAAACAGGTAAATGAGAACATGATATTGTTAGAAAGTCAGCCTCCCTGTGAAACTATCAATTTATGGAAGAAACTTGTTAAATATTAAGTACAAAGAAAATAGTGTTTTTTTCTTTCTTTCTTGCCAACTGTTCTTTAAAAATAGCTCATTTCTGCACACAAACACACGTGCACATGTACTAACAAAAACAGGAAAACACATGCATGGATACACATGATCACACACTGCTACACAAATATAGTACAAAATACACAAACAATGTTTAAAAGAGAAAACGCATGAATTGTGCATTTCATAGCATACATGTTTTTATGTGTGTGTATATGTGTGTGTGTGTGTGTGTGTGTGTATTCGTTGCTATGGTTACTCACTGGCAGTCTTTGTGGGTTGGTTTGTAGTAGTAGATTGGGACAGCAGCCTCAAATTTACTCTTCATCAGCTCATTACCATTCTCAGCCATGTACTAATAAAACACACACACACACACAAAATGGGACAGATTATTCAAGTAACAGTGACACCTTGGCACATTACCTGACAGCTTTACAGTTCCAATTTCTTGTTGCAATCTCCTCGACAGAAGAATAAACTCAACAGGAAAACAATCTTTACCAATGTTACAATAAACTAATGAACCAGAGAGCCAAGATGATAAATGCAACAAATATGTTTAGATAAAGATGTGCAAAGTACCAACATCATTTATTATCTGGTTTCTGTGAATGCCCTGCACGGTTCCAGGAGCACTGGGGAATGTACTGGGCAGGAATTGGATGTCTTAACATTTGAGAAACTATTAGGCAAACATTTGAAATTTCACAAAAAATAAATACTACTACTAAGCTGTGTTTCTGTCAGCTTAGTAGTTAAAAGAATATTTCGACATTTTGGGAAATATGCTTATCCCCTTTCTTGCTGAGAGTTAGATGAGAAGACTGATATGACTCATATTTGTTCATTAAATATAAGGCTACTGCCAGCAGCTGGTTAGCTTAGCTATGCACAATGACTGGAAACTGGGAAATACTTGTCTATAGGTAAAAAGTCCACTTAACAGCAACTCTTTATGCTAACAAATCAACACTTTATATCTCGTTGTTTAATCTGGACAAAAACCGAATTGTAAAAAACTTCCTGGAGTCTCTGCTGGGTCCCAGTCGAGCCTAACCGCGAGTTAAACAGTGAGTTGTCCTGTCCACACTTTTTCATGCTATTATCAGACCCAAGTGGCTGTATGACCACTAAAGTCACTATGTGGAACATTTTGATCAAAGTTTCCCTCTTCCATTAAGTCTTTATAATTGAATACATCGGAAAGGCATATTCACACTATTTCACTATTTTGTTTTTCAAACTGACAACACATTTCTCATATTAATGCCAGTGGAGAACAGCTATTACAAAGACAGAACGCAGCAAGTTTGAACCTGACGTATATTTAGCAAGTGGAGTGTCCTCTGAATCTAATGAGTCACAATAAAGGAGGAGATCATTTAATATTATTTAAGCTGCTGTCTCTGTGGCCTCACCTGCACCTCGTGGTCCTCCCAGTGGGAAAGGTTCAGGGACTTGACCTTGCTGATGTTGGGGATGTTGCGGTGGATCCCAGAGCAGGCCAGACAGATGAACACCCCAAGGGAGCAGGAGCCCCACCCGGGATCTGAAGAGCAGGGAAGATGAAGAGAACAAATGGAGTACAGGGATAAATGATAAAGTCCAGGGGAGTCTAGACATAGCCTACATGTTTTGTATGGCTGATTAAGGCTGCAACTAATGATGATTCTATTAATATAATTATTTATTTCATTCATTGATTCTAGCAATAAATCTATCAATTGTTTTTTGATTATTAATTAACCTTTTAGTCTACAAAATGTCAAAACAAAATAGTGAAAAATGACCATCACAGGTTCTGAGACCCCAGGGTGCAGTGAGAAGAAATCTTTATGAGTGGCGCTACATCATAAGGCAAAGGCATGGTTACCATCCCCGCTAACCAGTGTTCCGGGGGGAAACCCTGAGGTGACGACTTCAGTTTACTAGTTTTGTCAAACCAGTGGTCCAAAACTCAAAAGATATTTAATCAAACGATAGAGAGAAAGGCAGAAAATCCTCACATTAGCTTTTTAAAAATTTTTTTGCTTTAAAAAAAAAAGACTCTACTGATATATTTATGAAATTATTGACAAATTATTTCAGGACTAAGGACTCTGAGAATACATAACCGTTTTAAAAAATGGATGCTACATATTCAGTCTTATTATGGCAGCAAAACTCATATCGAACAAAAAGCCAGTCAGTTATGACAAAGAAACCTTCAGACCATTAACAAGCAATGGTGAGACAGCTGTCCGTCACAGAACAGTTAACCCTAACACCTTCCTGTCCAGGGAAAGCGTAAAGTGACCAAATGCACTTCTTAAGCTACATGCGTCACATCAGATGTGTATTTATTTTTAGTCTTTGCCTCTTGAGGAGGAGTTTGGGGTTCTGTGCCTTGCTTAAGGGCAACTCATAAGTAACTGTCGGGTCAAACGAAAGCATTTGATGATCATTCAGCATGAGCGGATCACTGCTACACAAATAAATCCAGCCAGAAATCCTCAAGGTTATTTTATCTGTCTTTTTCCCTCTTTGAAGCCTAATATACAAGAAATGTTTCAGGGCTTTGACCACACCTGTTCCTGACACACATCCTACAGCCTGCCAGTAAACAGAGCTTTGTGTGTGTGTGCGCGCGTGTGTGTATGTGTCATGTGAGACTACCTTGTTTTTATCACTACAGATCACAGATGTCTGGGAGAACAGGGCGTTCTTTGATTTTCCAAATCATGCACTGCAGATTAGAATGCAATGTGCTCGGCTTTTTAATACTCAATACCAAATTTTTTGCTACATCACTGTTTCACAATGCCGGGGAGATGGTTGAATAAAAATTAACCAGCCCACACATGCACATGCCAACTCGCCAAAGTGGCTCTCTTTAGTCCCTGAACAGAGGAAACGACAGGAATATGTGCCAGAATGAGACCGGAGGGGTTGAATCTTGAAACTTGGCAGAGAAATTTGTCTTTGAACAAGGCACCTTCCCCGGTAGCCCCAGTGCAGCTTCTCAACAGACACAAGAATTATAAGGTATGTGTACTTAGCGTCAATCAACCTTTCCTGGATAAATAAAGATTGAAACCATGAAGAGGTAAGACCTCTTTGTTGCATTGCTCAACAGCAACATGTTGCCTCAGGGCCTGGATTCAGTGATGCACTGAAAAGTAATGTATGTACTCTATACAAGGGCCTTGTACTGCAAACAAAGCCAAAATAAAGTAACTACATATTTGGTCAAAATTCAGTTAAGACCAGAATCTGACTTTTTGGTGTGTGTTTTATCTGCCACAGAAATGTAAGTTCCTTGAAAACAGCAAGTTAAGCTACTTTTAAATCACATAAATGTATTCATTTGTAGAATCATTTTTTATATGGAATTAAATGTAAATATTACAGAGAAACAATTAATCCCTGAATGGATTGTAAATGATCAAAATAAAGTTTATTTCCTCTAAAAAAAAAAGGAAGGAAAGCTGAAAAAACAGCTTTTACAAATTTTTTTACTAATCCTTTTCCTGTTGCGTTCACTAGATTAACCAGATTAGATTAACCAAAGGCAGAGTGCATCCACATTTATTGGGTATTATGTAGGTTATGACAATGATTTCTTTGGGTCAAATAATCAACCTAAAAAAGTGTGTAAAAGGAGGCATATTTTGCAGTTGGCCAGCCAGCCTAAAAACTTTAAACCCTTTTAACTCACATTCACTTCTTCAGTTCACTGCTATTCCTTTGTCAGGCAGTATAGTTCCTATAATGTACATATAATGTCTAAATGAGCATATAAAAGGGCCTCCAAGAAGACCTCCACAGTTGGGCTGAAAGCACCAGGCCAGGGTGTGTGCAAGTCCTACTCTCTGCACGTCAAGACTTGTTGAACTCTGCAAAAGAAGGAACTTTTCAGCCTCCACCACAGTATTCACCTGTACTGTTGCCTCCAAGTGCTCCAAGAAAGCTCTTCCCTCCCAGTTCCTAACTCGCCACACATTCAAAGTCAGAATAACAAAATGCAAAGGAGTGTCTGGCACATTTAGTTTAATGTTAAAATCATTAAGTACTACACTTTGGTCTGCAGTGGTTAAAAAAAATGCACGAACATGATGTGCTGTAATGATTTCCTTTACCATGTCGGCGCAGTTAAATGCTCCGCACCTCCTACACGTCACATCTCAGAAAAAAAAAACTTGTTCATAACATTTTATCGCTAATTAAGACTTTTTTTTTCATCTTACCCCGTGCGCCGCAGTCTGCGCAAGTGTCATTTCCAGGGTTTTGCAGGATCTCTTTGAGCGCACGCGTTGCTCTCTCATTTGCCGACATTTCAGCGTTCAGATCTATAATTCCTCCGCTTTCAGAGAGCGGGAGAGAGAGGGTGGGGGCGCCGTAGAGCCACAAAAGGCAAGCAAGGTGTGTCTCCACTGGCTCGATTCCCCCACTTGAGTCCTAACGGGCTGCGGGCAAGTCCGCACAGGTAGGCTATGCGCCCTCAACACAGGCGAGGTTTGCCTCCGATTGAAGAGAAATCAAATCAAGGTCGCTTCAAAAAGTTTTCACTGAAACCTCCATTCTGTCTTCTCTTTTGCCGCGGCCCAAGTGCTGACACCCTTCAGGTGGCCTGTGTGAGGCGCGTCCTGCCGAAGTCCGGAGCCAAACCCAGCGCCAACAGTCCCGCACTGCCTGTGCGGAGTGTGTGTGAACGGCAATGAAACCCTACACTAGGAAGTGAAATGGAGAGGTTGTTCAAACTTGCTTTTCCGCATAATTCGAGGTTGGCGGCGCCAACTGAGCAGTATGCAAATGGAACTCACTTACCTGTAAGGAGCATTTTGAAGATGATAAAGTCGATCTGACAGGTTATTGAACTGACCTTTAGAAAGATGTGAGACTTCGGCAGATTAATGATCGCTTTTGCTCATCTATTTTCTACAATACGCTTATTGTTGTGCCAACTGAGATTAACATATTTTTTTAAGGATAGGCCTAACTATGTACACTATTAAGGAAGTCAAGGGAACATGATGTTATTTCAACATCTTATGAGTCAGTCGGCTGTAGTGTAGGCCTAATTACAAATCTGTGAGAACTCCAGTCAGTGATCACTACAAAGGAAACAATGACCAATAAAAACACGTGCCTTTGGGTGACATGTGGTGTCTGTCATGAAAATAATGTCCAGATCAATTTGATATCAAGTGCCCTGAGTAGGCCTATAATGAAGCTATAATTCATCCAATAAAACAACAGTAGTAGAAGTTGTGAGAAGTATTGAGATCCCTTTCTTACAAGTCCTACATTCAAAATATTTCTAGTTTTCTAGTACCCTACTTGTAGTATAAAGTAAAAGTATATTATTATGTCTTAAATTACTGTCTTATTAGGTAGTTTAATCCATAACAACCAGGTGTGGAAGAATTAGCCTACTTAGATTCTTTACTTCATTAAAAGTATTAGTACAACAACATAAAAATAAATGATACAAGTAAGATTCCTGCATTCCAAATCCTACTTATGTAAAAGTACAGAAGTAGGCTATTATCAGCAAAAAGGACCCAAAGTATCAAAAGTATAAGTACACATTCGGCAGAAAAATGGCCCCTGTGACTGATAGATTATTATGGCATTATTAGATTGTTACTTATTCGGTAATTGTGTCATGTTACTCTTGTAGCTGTTTGAGCTACTACTTTAGTCCAGTGGTTACTAAACTGGAGGTCAGCCCCCTCCAAAAGGATCACAAGAAAAATTTAGGGGGGTCTTGAGTTGATTAATGGGGCAAGAAAGAGGAAAAGACAAGTCCTGCTACACAAATCTATATTCATTTTTTCACCTTTTTTTGGTGAGACATGCCCTCTGTCAATTAAATGAAACCATGTGAGAATTTTAAATGAAAAATGTCTCTTTCTCTTTCAACTGATAGACATCTGAACCCTGACAAGGAGCCCCAAATGATTTTTATCTTGTAACCCCTTTACAAAAAATAAGTATGTGGACAGCCCTGTACACATCTCACTTGGTTTGGGCCCCCTTAGAGAAATCGTAATGTTACAGCAAGCAGTTAGAATTCAGACGATAGTGTGCAAAAGCCAGGTCCATAATGAAATGGTTTTTCCAGTGTGATGTAGGAAGAACTTGACCAGGCTTGACTGCGATCCAGGCCTCATCGCCCAACATCAGTGGCCGACCTCACTAATGCTCTTATGGCCGAAGGGGACAGAATCCCAGGTTCCAAAATCTGGTGGAAAGCCGTTCCAGAAGAGTAGAGGCTGTTACAGCAGCATATTAACGCACATGGCTTTAGACTGAGATGTCCAACAATCACACATGGGTGTATTGTTTGGTTGTCCGCATACTTTGAGTGGATGTCCACATACCTTTGGCTGTGTGGTGTATGTTGACATTGTTAAACATTCATCTGAAAGTAACTTCAGTGTTACATATATAACATATAGGAAAGCAAAAAGTACACAAATGTACAAATAAATGTAATGTATAAAGTAGAATAAAATGTTAAAGCTTATATTAGATTCACCACTGAGTCTGCTGCTTGTTGTAGCTCCGTGTTTGGTCAGTAGGTGGCAACAGTTCACCACTTTTCTGTCTGTGTGGTACAGGTGTGGCTGACAGTGCTGTGCCTTTGTAGCCTAAATGTATCTGTCTTTTAACCAAATATCAATCCCCTCCTTTCAGCACCATGAAGAATGTAGGATAGACAGGCTGGTGGGAAGAAGGTGCACCATTAGCCCTGATACCACTAATACTAGAAAATGGTATTCTGTGGAAATATAACAAACAAATTCTCTCTTTGAAGTAACTTCCATCCCGCCTGAACATTTACTACCCCAATTTAGTTAAGTGAGACAGATAGCAGTTAGGCCGATTTGACAGTCGGCATGCAAGTGGGGTTTGATGTCATTTTGCAGTACTGGATTTCCCCCATGGTGGCAAAAGGCTAATGCCCCGTTACCGAGCTCATTTGTCAACACCAATCCAGCAGACAGTGGCTTGCCTATGCTCTCCCACCCAGGTCCCTAAACCTCTCTTTTCTCTCTGCCAGTTTTGGAGTTGGATACAAACAACTATCAAGCGGTGGGTTGATGACAGCTAATTGATTGAGGTTAAAGTCTGTGTGTGTGTGTGTGTGTGTGTGTGTGTGTGGGGGGGGGGGGTCTTAGAGACAGAGAGGATGAGAGAGCACCTCATCCCTTCTACTCCCTCTGGACGTGTTGTGTGATAGCATCAGTCAAGTGATGTTTTACAGATATTTTTAAAGGACACAAGTAAACTAATGAATTCATAGGTACTGTATTGCAGCTCACCTGTCTCCTCTCTTTCTCATTCTCTTATTTTTTCTCATCTTCCTGTCACTTTTTACCTCTTTCTCTTCTTTTCTTTGACTTTAATCCCTTTTTTCACTTAGTCTAATGACTATTATATAGACCCTGGAGTCTGCTTATGCCTGAAGCCGTACTTTTGACCATGTAATTTATGGTTATATATTCCCCTTTATTTGTATCAACAATTTGGAGCTAAACATGCACACTGTATTTCCTCTCTGCCTCCCTCTCTCTGATGATCTATATGCACGCAGTTGGTGACATTTTGAAGCAGGAAGGCTATGACAGGGACTAAATGGCAGCAAGTCCAGGCCATTAGTATGTGTCTTGCTGGGTGCTTCTGACATATCATGCCCTGTCTGTAGCCCTGCCTTTGAGTCTGGACTCTCCGTCTCATATTGCGTGATATATAGCCATAAATTAGGCTACAGGAGTTGTCCAACACAATTGAAATCAATCCTCTGAACTGGGTGCTAGATGGTTTCATTTGAATTAATTCTTTAGTTCTGACTCAAGTCACTGAATCAAGTCTCAAGAGAAGGGTAAATCTACTGGGGAATTGACTCGGTTAGTGCTGAGGGGCCAGTACTCCCTGCAATGGCGCCCACCCATCCAGAATATACTCATAAGTGTCTTTCTCTTCTAACTCGTTGCCTAAATACTGCTATGTTTAAGTGTTTTAACACAACTTAATTTGACTTCATGTATCACTGGGGACTACTGGACAACTGAAATGTTGATGTGAATATTATATACGGCTACACTAATCAATAATGTGTCTGTATGCAGGACAATATGGAGGAAAGCTCCTATGTGTAATGTCAAGGTGAGGAAGGGGGGCGGGCTTATTTTATTTCCTTCATTTCTATCTGTGTTATTGATATGATGGCAAAATGTATAAGTCTAGTTTATGTTGAAAAGCAATACAATTCTATTTAAAAAAAAACAAAAACAGAGGGGTAAAAACGGATATTACGGTGGTCAGAAAATCCACCTGACCGGAACACAAACTGGGAGTAATCGGACGCTTGCGCCAACAGGCAGAAACTGTATCAACAGACATCAAGGGCAAAGACAAGAGTAAAAGCACATCAAACAGGCTTTGAAAACCTGTGGCTGCTGACCTGGCCTTCATTTAAAGCACATGCCGTTTTGTCTACTGCTTGGATATACAAGCAGAACATAACACCTTACAATATGGTGCAATCCAGTAAAAAACAAACTACATACAGCCTTTTAGTTTTGGGTTTTATGATCCCACACAAGTAATGTGACGGTAGATGTGCAGGTCTTTCGGTCATTCACTTTGTGTCCATGTACAATAATAATTATGTTCTAACTAGATTAAGGAAATTATGGTAAAAATCAGAGTATACATAACACTCAAATTTCTCAAATTACAGTGGCATGTATAGATACACCTACATGTTATTTTTTTCTTCTGTGATTCCTCTCATACCTGGCACATTAAATTAATGTCTTAGACACAGAATAAACATCAAAGCCCTTCTTCTGTCAATAGTCAGGTTTCCATCCAAATGTAACGAGAATTTTAACCGAATATCCAGAAAATCTGCAAAAGACAAAAGGGTGAGAAAAAGACACATTGAGCCGCAGACACACCCTAAAGTAAAAACAGAAAACAGAGACAGAAAGGAAGAGAGAAACAGGAAGGGAGAGGACCAGTGAGAGACAGAGAATATGAGACAGGGAGAAAAGAGAGACCCACAGAGGAAGAGAAAGAAAGCGGAAGAGAGCATATTACTCGTGGCAGACTCTGTCATGGAGTTAATGGGGTTTTGCCACTTCCTATCATCCCAGTGCCTTTTGAACCGTGGCCTTTGCATACAGAAAGATCATTAACTCTCAGCTCTGCCTCCTCCAGGGGCCTCGTCTCCTCTTCATCTGCAGGACAACTTGTCAGCAACAAGAGCCTGGAACCTGCCTCCCTGCTTCCATTTAAATCTGCGCTACATAGCCTACTTTATGTAACAATACACCCGTATTAGCAGCCTAAATCACAAATTAGAGCACAATTCTCTCTAATTGAGATGTTGTGGATTCTCTCTATTTGCCTTCATTGAAATTCCGTTGTTGGATATGCACACACTGGTATGACATATCTTAATCCAAGAGTGGAAAAGTGACGTGCAAAATGTGCTTTTAAATTAGCAAGCTTAACAAAACAACAACATTTATGTTCAAGGAAGTCCATAATTTCCTGACCTTATGTGACCTGATGTCTGACCTCAGTTTGCATCCGCAAGTCCAGTATTTACCTCATTACTGCCTTTATTTTCCTCAGTGACGAGCATCTGGTGAGTGCAATGCTTTGGTGTGCTTTGGAGTGTGCACACTGGCCAGAGCAGTGTCAGTGAGTGAGGCAAATGTGGAGAAAAATAAGGGCGATATTGTTGTGTCGTTTTTACACAACACTTGTATTACTTGTATTGTTTGGTTGTCCTGCAAATATTAGTGACTGGATCCTTTCAGTTTGGGAAGGGGGGAGGGTCTCTTTAAGTGCACTATTTTATTTGCAGGTATCTCACTTAAAATCCACTAGTTGATAGCAGCTAAAGAGCCAGATATGCAGAGGTTGGTAGAGACCACAACAAAGCTAAAAGCAGAGTGACAAAAATGATGTACTGTTGAAAAATCTGTTTTATTATGCGACAAGACTATGATTAAGGTTTGGTTAGGTTTAGACATTCATTTTGGGGCACTTGCTGAACCAGCTGATGCTTCTTCTTGGGAGGACAGTAGAAATGTTGCCATATTGACTTAAAAGTGTCGGTGTTGTGCTCACAGCTTGTTTCCGCTGCACCCAAATGGACAAAAAAAAAATCAGTTATTGCAAGTTTAAACATGCTGTCCATGTCTCCTTTTTTATTCTTATAAAATATTCTTGAAAGCCCTTGCCCATGTCTGTGATCTGAATGTATTTATTGATGCTGAATTCTTAATGATTACGTCAATGATGAGAGCATAAATGCTTTGTTGCCACTACCACTCTGCCTCATTCATACAGTTGAACAGATTCATAAAGAGGAACTGCAACCACCTCACATCTTCACATTAGACCAGGTAGGAAGTAAGTGCCTTGCTCAGGGGCAAACACACAACTTCTCCTGGGGAAAGTAAGGTCTTGACCAGTTTTAAACTCCAGGATGCCTGATATATTATAAGCAGCTAATGTTGCAATAAGCTCTGGGTCAAGGACTGCACCCCCAAGCTGTTTATGCTTAGCGTAGCAAGGCGGGGATGAGGATAGACCGGTGGGATACCTACTGGGTAATCAGGTGGATAAATCCTCAGTCAGGTGGTGGAGACATGAGTGAGGCGGAGGAGGAGGGCCAGAGCCAGGACGAGGTCACGGTCATACATCCCCTCCCTTCACCTCTCCTCCTCCTCCTCCATTTCAGCAGATTCACTTCATCCTACGGTGCACAGAGCCTGAACACAACTCACACAGGTTGATTCAAGATGTGTGTGTGTGTGCACATTCCTGCGTGATTGAACGCCTGATATTTCAGAGTTTGAGGGAGGAGAAAAGGGAAAACAGCTCCCCTGTCTCCTTATCTAAGCTCAAAATTGATTAAAAAGACAACTTTCATGCTTACGCAATTAAACGCCTCACCTCAAGTCAGACAGGGGGAGAATTAAGCACAGCAAATAAGCGTGACAGCAAGTCTTGGTTGTGTTGCCGTCCTTTTCTTGTTCATCATTTTTCAGGAGAAACTTTTCCACCTTTCCTGATAAAGACAAATTTACACATTCTGTATCACACACCTTTGCACTTACACAAAACTGAATTCCATTAATAGCATGGGTGGACCAAGTCACTTTCATTTGTTACTGAGCCTTTTAAAGCTGCACTAATCAGTATTTTTATATAATAAGAATGGGTCGAAGTTCTCTGTTGGTTCTTCCCTATGAACAACCCTTTCCACATCACACAGAGTATTGTCACCTGACTCTGCAGTAAAACTCAGCTCTACAGATCCTTGTGGTCTCTGTTAGCTCAATATTTTGGTTTTCTGGCCCGCACACTTCGCTTTCATCAGCTATGTTTCCAGGAGCAGCAGGCAGCTGTGATTGATATAATTTAGTTGTTCTATGATCAGCTTGCTGCTAACCAAGTTAGCCCCTATATTAGTTGTTAATGTGTCACTAATTATTATTTACTAGTGGAATTACAGTTGGGGCAACTGTTGTGATTTTTTACTTTTTGTAGGATCTATGTGTAGGTTTACTATAATTACTGTATTGTACTTCCTATAGGGACTTGACGTTGATCTTTCACAGATGATGCTTTGTTTCTTCCTGGCGTGAAGCACAATGTAATTTAATTTGACAGCTAGCTGGTCTACCTTTTTGTGAATCGAGTTACCTTGTTACTGTACTAATACATTTTTATAATACCTTTGGTCTAACTCTTGTTTATGAAATGTCATAGTGAACAATATTGATTACAGGTTAGAAAACTATCACTGAAGTTTTTTACTGGAAGCAAAACAGTAATGGACAACAAATTCAAAGGCATTCAGCTGTCATCAACCTTTATTGGAAGTGTGTTCACTTACATGCATATTAAGGGCAGAAGAGAACGTGTGTATGTATTTATGTATGTATGTTCCACTATTTGTTTGTGGCCGTGTCTTTTTTTTCTTGACCAAAATAGAAAATAAGGTTGTCTCTACATTAAAATGAAGGTAAGTGCACTCATTCCTTTATCTTTTATGAGAGCTGGAAATCAGCAAGTCAGATGGAGAACACAGACAAAGATGCAACAATCCAAAACTCTCCATCTCTCATTTGATAAACGACAGTACGCACAGATCCATATTCATCTCCTCCGCAACTCCAATAGCAACAGCGGAGGCAGGTAAAGGCAGAGTGTGTGTACTCCCACCTTTTGTTTTCACGTTCCTCTCTTTGCAAACACGTTGATCATTTCATGGTGATGGAGGGCATGACACATGGATTACATGTTTAAGCCATGTTTCTGGTTGAAATTATACACGGCTTCTATTTATGGTATGGTTATGTGCCTGCATGGTGATAGTGGAGATAGTGGATGGTGGAGATAGATCACCAGGGCACTATTTATCCAGTCAAGTATCTAGGCCAGATGAGCTTCTTGAATATCCTGACAGTGTTACGTGGAAATGATTAATGAACCAAATAAATGACATATGTATGATTGAGAGCCTGCCACAAGCCCTGTGCACTGCGCATGAAAGTCAAGGTTAAGCAGCTGAAAGGCTGAATAGATTAAGTCCACGGAAGGGAAGCACTGTGACGTCTGTTCCACCTGCAGTACAGATGGTCCCTTTCTCGTGCTGGGGAGTCTTCCTCACAGGAGACCATATGTCAGTGTGAGCTCCATGCCGTGTGAGGGCTCTGTCTTTTGTCAGCACCTGGGAGGGCAGACGTGTCAGGAGCGACGGCAGGAAACGAGTCATGAGGCCGTGAGCTGTCCTGTTATTACAATGTGAAGTGAACAAATCTGCTCTGCGAGGAGAGGTGGGAAGTAAAACGCAAGAAAAATGGATTGAACGGTGATTTCTGTTGTTATTTAATTGACGACACAAATTGACTCTTGAACAAAAAACTCCAGACTTAGTAATCAAAATGAAATCTTTCTAAGTTGTAATCCTGCTGGTTTAATACTACAGTTCCCAGAATTCTGGGGTCAGCAGACACTCCTTGAGCAGCCACTTTGTTAGGAATACAACAGAAGAGCAACTGGAGTATCTGTTAACAACGTAACCAAACAAACTGACGTTGTTTTAATAAAGAAGTTGGGCCAATAACAGTTGCAACTGCAAACTGATTTTGTGCTGCGCATGGCGCCAGTAGTTTTCCACCCATCAGCAGGGCAGAGTAAAGAGTTAGTTACCTTGCTGAGAAGTTGGACGTGTGCAGCCTGTCACCCTCTTCCTGCAATTCTTCATCTATCAGTAGGGCTGCAACTACCGATTATTTTCATTATCGATGAATCGTTAAGTCTATAAAATGTCATTTTTTTGAAAAATGCTCACCAATTTCCCCAGAGGCCACAGTGACGCCTTCACATTGTTTCTTTTGTCCAACCAACAGTCCAAAACCCAAAGACTCTTCATTTACTGTCACTGGATGACATGCATACAGTGGGGCAAAAAAGTATTTAGTCAGCCACCAATTGTGCAAGTTCTCCCACTTAAAAAGATGAGGGAGGC